>VUQI01019320.1:17896-29138 GCA_015106735.1 Paratilapia polleni | reverse complement strand
ACCTGATCCAGCCCTAACTATAAGCTTTATCAAAAAGGAAAGTTTTAAGCCTAACCTTAAAAGTAGAGAGGGTGTCTGTCTCCCGAATCCAAACTGGGAGCTGGTTCCATAGGAGAGGGGCCTGAAAGCTGAAGGCTCTGTCTCCCATTCTACTTTTAAATACCCTAGGACCACAAGTAAGCCTGCAGTCTGAGAGTGAAGTGCTCTATTGGGATAGTATGGTACTATAAGGTCTTTAAGATATGATGGGGCCTGATTATTAAAGACTTTGTATGTGAGGAGAGCCAAACAGATCAGGCTCTGGCTGTTTGGCTGAGATCAGCATGCACTAAGCTTAAACATCACTCCAGGTTTTTTGCGACTAGCTTTGTGTTAGCGTGCTGTTTTTACAGCATGGAAAGAGTCGAAGTCCTGTTAGCAGCAGCTGTTTTTTGCCTGCAATTTACCATTGCCTTCTTGTCCTTTTGTGCAATAAAAATAAAAGTAATGTGCATATCTCCATTCCACAAAAGTTGTAGACCCCTCCACTATTTTCCTCCTCCCTGCACACAAACTGAAACCAGCTGACTGTAGCGCAAGTACACAGGAAAAAAAGGCAAGTTTCATTATTATTTATTATTATTATTTTTTTATCCGCTCATTGTGCAGAAGGTTAAATAACCTTTGTAATGCAAGTAACAACAAAATTATATCTGTAATGTGATTACAGAATTTAGTACAGTAATGCATTACATAACTGTGTCACAGAAAAATGTAATGTGATCACAGTAACATATTACACCCAATGCTGATTACCACACATTACAGCGCTGCACACCCACACCTCCACGATTAAACTGGACTGATGGTGGCTTTTTTAGCCTCACCCAACCCTACCGTTTTATTTAATTTAACAGCTCCAATAGTTGCTGCATTTTCCAAAACAACACAAATAGCAGCTGCAGATGAGTTAAAATGAGTGAAACAGCAACACACAATCATCTACAAAATAAGGCTAAAATAGCATCCACCCAGCCACCCCCAGGACAATCTGCTCCTTGAACTCAACTGGACTGAAGTAGCCTGAATAGACTACAATTATAGACCCCACTCAATGGTTTTCACAGCTTCTGTGAGCAATAACAAGCAACAAAAGGACAAAAAAGCAGAAGCTCTGTGCTGTGACCCCAACATCAACCTCCCATAGTTTCTGTCCACAACTACTGGCTGACTCAAACACTCTGCATAAACGCCCTCCTACTCAGCCGTTCACTTCATCCTTCCTATGACAAAATGCATAAACAAATTCAAAGTGAACTAAAGTCCCTCCCTGAGCACTGTCCACCATATGGCCCGAGAAGAGAAAGTTTTAGCATTCAATTTCGATTCCAGCACATTCATTAGTATTCATGAATATGCAAATCCAACTGTCCCAGTTGCCAGTTGCGATGTAGGCTCCCACTGGGAGGTGTCAGCATTGTCAGGGGAGGAAAAAAAGCCAACGCCCTTCCGGTTGGTAGGACAATGCATATGCATGTGTGTGTGTGTGTGTGTGTAGAGATGTAGAGAGCAAGAATGTGAAATTAGGACAATCAAGGCAGAAGGAGGGACAGGTGAGACGTGTGTGTGTGTGTGTGTGTGTGTGTGTGTGTGTGTGTGTGTGAACCTCAGACAGATGCTCCTGTATATTTATGACCCATCTGACTGCTGTCTCAGGAGTGCTGGGAATAAAAGTAGCCCCATAGCATCACCCATACAAAATCACACACAGACACTTTGTCCACTGCCTTACACACACACACACCACAGTGGGATAGCGGGGTTTTGAAGGACTTTTGAACAACCTTAACAGACCGAAAGCTTACAAGGTAAAATGCAAAGTAAATACCATTCTCTCTTTTGAGTGTGAAGAATAATGAAAGAAATGAAAAGGTGTGACAGTATCAAAGGCAAGCTGAGCTACAACATTCCATAGTTTACCTTCTACTGTGGAGGGAATAGGAGTGGGACGCGGCAACAGACACACACATACAGACACACACACAGTCAATACATATGCAAAGTTTCTCTGTAGGAAGTAGCTGTGTCAGCAGCTCTAGTGGCTCACTGCAAAATGAAGGGTAATCTCTAGGTAGAGAGCGCTTAGGGCATGAAAATACACACACACACACACACACACACACACACACACATTCCCACTCCAAGGGAGTCATCGTAGGGGGAGAAAGAGCAGCTGATAAATGCTTCAGCACAGTAAAAAAAGGGACTCACTGTGGACACAAACTTGACAGGCCTTCTTACAGAGTCAACACACCATGGAGTCTATTCATGACTACAGTGGATGCTGAAATGGAGAGCCACTTATCCACAATACTGACAAGCAATTTGATGGAGGAGGAGTCTCAACTGGATGTGGCAAAGCCTGGATCTTTACTCCCTAGAAAAGAAAACCCCATTCACACAGGAAAAATCTGAGGTTTTCAATAAAAAGAAAGAAATGTATCTGCTTCAGCCAATGCATGCATGCAGGCCTACTTACATGGCCTTTTAATAATCTTGCAACTGCCTGACAAGGTCATGTGATTTGGGATGTGGGTCCCCTCCACTGTGGCGTCATTAAATGAACAGCAGATAGAGTTTGTTGGCCAAGTCAATTGGGTAACAAACACCAATTTTCTTTCTGTTTAGATTATACAGAAATAGTTACCAGAGGATAAAGACACAGCATTATAAATAACTATGCTGCTTTCATGTAGTATACCCAATTTTTATTTTTATTTTAAAAGTCTGCATTGAGATCAAGTTAAAGTAGCAAAGAAACAGAAATGTGTTACTGTGCAATTGTAATGCTCTAGTATCCATTTTATTTTCTCCAATCAACCATGTTAAAGTTTTTAATCTGATTATTTCAGTGGCTCCAGGAAGAAAAAAAAAAGGGGGGGGGTAGACAGTGAGTGTCTCTGAGGCAGACGCTGTGACACTGGGGACATGACATAGCTGTGGGAAGGTGTGCCGTAACTAGGTTACTGCTACAGCAGTGGATATATGGAGACAGATGACAAAGGCATTGGTAACTTTATTTGTTGCTGTACAGTTAAGTCTTCATGGATGACTCCATGCACTGTGTGCTGAGTGACTGGAGGGGAACATCAATCCACCTGCACACAGACGACCTCAATGTAAACTGTTATTACACAGTAAAAATGTCATGATATACATGTTTAAATTTAATTTCAGTTCCCTGATGGAGGAGAATATAATCCTAATGTGCTGGCAGCTCTGTGTGTCACTGTGCCATATTGGACAATGGCAGTGACAATGACAAAACCAGCCAATATAAAATTCTATAATATAACTATAAAATTCTACAATACAGAGCCAATATAAAATAGTTTTTATATCACCATGGACACTGTAATCAAGTTAGACAATGATTCTAAAATATCTTTAATCTCTGAACTAACATTCAGTTCCTAATCACTTAATAAACTAACACAGTTACTGTTCCTCCTCCCACTTACTCTTCTGTTCAGTATATGCTTCTGATCGAGTGAATGCTGCAATTCACAGCAACAGAGCAAAAACAGAATCGAAAACCAGGTAAAATTAAACATAGCCACACGAAATAATAAATTATAGACTCGCCTGCTGTTTTAAAGCTATTCTTTCACAAACACAGAACAAAATGTCATTTTCCTGCATTGTGTTGCTTTGCTGTTTTAAAATCTGCATATTGGTGTGCAGCCTGGTTAAGCTGGAGTGCATTGATCGAGGTATAGAGGGAAAAGAAGAATGTTTTCCGCTGAGGAGGTTTGATTGAATACAGTGCAAGGTTATTGACAATGGGACAAACATGCTCTCTCTTGCACACACGTACACAAACAGGGACATGCATATATTAGGTACACATACATAACATGCGCTCCACTGCTAGTAGTCTCCCCTGAAACAGTCATACATCATTACTGACTACCAACTATGTTCAATACCCAATTAACATGGTCTAAATACGGTCCATGGAGCAGATACATCACACACGCATACACACACACACACACGCACACACGCATACATACACCAGATGCACATGTGAAGGCCTATTCTATCTAACTAAAGGATTCTCAAGCTGTAAGTCAGTAGGTGTTGGACTATGTGTGGAAGTCTGGCATTCCTCAGTGGAGAGCAGAAGTAGAATAACACATCTCTGCTTTGTGAAAGCTTGACGGGTGTTACCGGCTAATTATTCCCCCAGCTCCTTCCTGCAGTGTCACGGCTATAGCTTCCCCCTCTCAAACAGCTGCTCTGCTAATTACCTCTGGTGGCAAGTACTGTGGTCTCTCTCTCTTGCTCTGTCTGTCTCAATTACCCACTCTCTTTCTCCTGCTCTCCCTCTCCATATTGTCACAGTTAAGACACAGAGACACGAAGCTGAGACTGAGGAGCAACTAATAAATCTATCCCATGGAGAAGTTGTGTTCTTCTGCCAGTATGTGACGGTAAAAGCAAAGGATGGTAGCAGCAGGACTGAACAGTGTGACATGGAAGCTCATAAAACAAACACACTATGTAGAAATAAATTTTAATGATTAATTATCCACACCAAGATGGAATGGACTTACTTTTGTGTGGCTTTGTGTATTTGCTATTGTCTGTGTCAACACTTGTCTGTACCCCGTTTGTGTGAGCTGACTGTGATGACAAGCTAAGGCAACAGGATTAGTGCACCCCTGTCTGTCATTCAAACAGACAAACACATGCACACACAAACACACACCAGCTCTGATGAACGCAAATATACACCCAAAATTCACAAATTTACTTACCTACACACAAGGGAGCAAGTAGAGACGCATGCAGGTTAATTGACTTCTCTTTTAGCTGTGAGGCATTCTGATGGAGTCAGCACATTCAGAGGAGAAAGTAGTGGGTGAAGAGATGCAACAAGAATGCCTTTCTCTCTGTCTTTCCTTCTGAGATGGGATGAGTCGGAAGGATTATTACATAGGACAAGGCCTCTACTGCTGTGGTGTAAATATGATAATGAAGTGTACAGGAGAGAGGATTACACTATCCTAACTCTCCCATTGGTCTAATCCAGGTTCACATATTTGCATAGCACACCTGAGTACTACATGCATCCCACCAGCACAATGCTGATATGGATACAACAAGTAGTATGTGCAGACTGTTTACACTAACATAAGAAAAGAGAATTGAGAATTGCCAGTAGGGGATTTGCAGCAGTGCCTTTGTAGCTGAAATAATGCTGAATCAGAATGTGCAGTTTGCGCTGTGATACACTATCACTTGTGTGCTTGGAGCGTTTCAACAATTTCAAATGAAACTGCACAGAGTCCGTGTAATAACCATAAATAATATTTGAATTGCATGCTGCCTATAAGCAGATTATTGTGCTTCCAATAATAATAGAGCAGGCTATGCTGTTGTTGATACAGTACAAAGTTATATGACATCTTTGCCACACTCTGCTTTCAAAAAGAGCCTATTATGGCCTGCCATGTTGGCATTTGTGCTGTAGAGGAGGGAAAGAGATGCTTCATGGCGGCTTTGAAAAAGGGCCCAAACAGCCCAAGAGATGCAGGGAGCATTCTGTGGCTAGAAGATTTGTACAGTAAGCTGGTAATTGAGCTCTATATTTTGCTGGGTGTTAAATTCTAAGACCCGCCAGGCACCCTATCCTACAGCCTTCAGAGTTATGGAGGATGTAAAAATCCATACCTGGAGACTTATCATAAACAGTCCAGCTCTGAGTAAGGTCTAAAACAAGATAGAGAGGGTTAGACTCAATCGTCTCTGACAGTGATCCAGCAACAACATCTGCACCATTCACCTCTCTCCATTACTTTCATTCCATCCCACATCTATCTATCCATCCATCCATCCTCACCTCATCTCCGCCCTGTCAAAGCAGTGGGACTGTATGTCAGCCCAGCATGTGTGTGTGCCCACCTCTACACTTGTGTGTGTATTAGTGCATGTGTACGTGTAACAGGGCAGCAGTTGTATGTCACGGTTGTCTCCTGCCCGGAGAATCATGTTATTGATTGGATGCATGCCGTGGTGGACTATAGGTAGCCATGACTGATCACATGCTGCACAGCATCAGGGGCAAGGCCGTCAAAGCACCTGGGATGACAGACTGAAGAAGTGATAAGAAGGGAAAATGGAAGAACATACCTCGGAATATTGCAGAGGAATTTAAAAGTTAGTTCAACAAAATTTGCAATCCATTCAGTGTCACTGTTTATGTGCTGAGATTTTATGATATTTACCTCTAAGTCTGTGATAAAACTCACAGACAGACAGCTGCAGACACCACAAGCATATAGCTGTTGTTATTTTACTATTTTCTAGTCCACTTGGAGTCTACTTGGATGATACATGCAGAGTTGATGCCCTTTTCATGTGGTGGCACATTAACTTGGAGGATACATAGATGTCTTCACAAAGCCTTGGTTATACCCTCTGACAAAATTTACATCACTTGGACCCTTGCAGGAGGTGGAAAGTGTAACACTAACATGACTTCTACATCACCCTTAATAGACTGGAGGTCTTTGGACTTCCCTGAGTGACCAGTACATTTCTTCGATACACATTCTAGTTTTTCACATGGGCAATTATTTGTGAATTGTGTCTAATTATATGAATAAAGATTTATTTACAGTAGGTTTCATGGGCTGATAGCTCTAGCCTGGGCACATAAAATTAAAATTTACATTTGATAAGAAATTATGTTGAACTTATGCCTTTGTTAGATGAACCAAACATTTAAGAAACAACATAGGAGAAAAGAGAGAAGGGCATAAAAAAGCAAAGCCAGAGTGTGAGGGAGTGAGAGTAAAACAGGAGGAGGCATGCTGATATGAGGTGGTGCACTCAGACGGAGGCTGATAGGCTTGAAGGTGAACCAATCAATTATTCTCCACCGTCAATAATTCAGAATAGACCAGGGGCTCTGTGTGTATGTGGACCACCACACAAACACATGAACACACACACACACACACACACACACACACACACACACACACAGCATCCAGCCAGGCCCTCTGATTTGATTTAAGATGACCAGTCAATGTGGATTCAAGGCTTCAGAGGACTGAGACTTTAAATTATTGCTCAGCTTAAAGACAGGGCATGAGCAGTATTTTCTCGTTCCATAGCAAAGCCCTCTTATTCCAGTTCACCCTCTCTTACCCAGCTTTTCTCATCTTGCTCTAGGTCTCTTCTCTCTTGATGAGTCCCAAGCCAGCAATGCAGGAATACAGGCCCCTCTTGGCTTACACCTTTACTGTTTCACATTTAACTTTTCTCTCGAAAGCTCTGTTTTCTCTCCTTTCTTCCTCGCTCTCTCTCTCTCTCTCTCTCTCTCTCTGCCTTGCTGTGTCTTTGTCTTTCCCTCTGTACTCTCACACACACTCACAGACCCATACATGCACACTCACATGGACACACACTATCCATTTTTCTGTAATTGAAAAGATGCCCTGGCTGTTTGCCACACTACTAAAGTGGATCAGATGGCAGAATATCCCTGAGGTAGTACATCTCCAACAGAGTGAATTAAAGAGAAAACCTCACTTTTTCTCTTTCACTATACCCCTCTGTCTTTCCTTCTTTCAGTCCCCCTCGCTCACCCACGCACACTCACACAGTCAAACACAGCAAGTAAGGCTGACTGTGCCATTCCTAATGTCCCATCTCTCTCCTTTCTTTGTTCCAGCCCTCTATTACAATATGAATGGGCCTGTTAAAGTGGAATTGGACCATTTGTCTTGTGTGAGTTTCTTCTTCCTGACACAAGGACTAGAAAATGACTCCTCAGCTATTTAATAACAGGCAAGAGTCTGAGGTCTCGGAGATGAAAGCAAACTGGAGAAAAGATTTGCTTTCTCCTTGGCTGAGATGACAGAAAGAAAAACTATAACACAACGTCAGCCCTCAATCACAGTCTTCACAAACAACAGCAAATAATCAATGATGAGTCAACACAACTAAAATTTACCCCTGTACATCACTAAATTTTTTTCCTCCCAGTATTTCTAGCTTGTGTGAAACCTGGGCGAGATGCGTGTCTGTGTGTAGTTTAGCTGACTGAAAGAAAAGATGACAGCTAAGCTTATCAAAGACGTGAGAGTGTAAACCAAAGATGAGTTTTGAGCTGTGAAACAGAATAAATTAAAAAATGACATTAGGGATAAATGAGCACATTTTAACAACATGGAGGATGATCTACACCTGGATCTCCACCTGGCAGCTTTGCACTGTTCCAAATTATTTAAGACACAAGCCAAAGTCAATTAAAAATCGTGTGCACCCATGCATATTACCCATGATCAGCAGCCAGATGTGAGCTACCATGCAATAGGTCGACTGCTAAAGTGTGTGTGAAATTCATGCCATCATACTAAAAAGAATATTTCCCTTACAATGACACTTCATTATTTTAAGGTCACTTAAAATGTACTCGTCCATTTAGTTATATAGATATATCGAACTATTTTCTCAAACATGGATGACAAAACATGATTCAAAACCAAAAGCTCAGACAATACAAAACTGTAGAAAATATGGCACATAAATGCATGGGAAACATTTGTAAACATAATAATAATAAAAATGAAATGTAACGCAATGGACAGTTTTCATCACAAATGTGCAACAATAACTTTTTAAACAGTATGACTCCATGATGAATTTAGAGAATTTTGAACGTAAAACAATGAAGACCGGAGGTTAAAAGTTAATCATTGCTGTTAGCTTAATTTTACAGTTTAATGCCAATTTATTTCCAATAGTTTTATAGTAAGCAAATAATTTCATATTAATTCCACCATTTTTATTATCATAAGTCTGTATTTAGCAAGTTAGATAGCTAAACATGATAACATAGCAGTCTTGCTACCATGAAACCAAGAATTAAACCAGTCACATGCACTGAATGCACAGATTCTAAAGGAACACTATTTCACTGTTTGGCTGAGTAGAAAGACTGAAACATTGTGGGTAGAGGTCAGAGTGACATTATTCTTTTGAACATTTTTTTTGTTTGTTTTTGTTTGTCTCTCTATTTAAAATGATAGCTAATAATATATTAGGGAAAAGACCACTACAGGTCATGGCAAAACCTATAGTGAATCTTTCATCCCACAGGAGGACCTATAGCAAAAGAAAATTATGATGGATAACACTGAACCATTTTCTTTTCCTGGGGCTGTTTATTTTTGTTCTGGGCAGAAATTCTAGGTGCAGCCAAGGGGTGGAGTTGTGTCAGATTCAGTCGTTTCAGGATCCCATCTCTGCTTTTTGCAGATGATGTGGTTCTGTTGGCTTCAAACAACAACCTCCAGTTTGCACTGGGGTAGTTTGCAGCCAAGCGTGAAGCAGCTAGAATGAGAATTAGCACCTCCAAGTCTGAGACCATGGTTCTCAGTTGGGAAAAGGTGGGCTGCCCACTCCGGGTTGGGAATGAGTTGGTACCCCAAGTGAAGGAGTTCAAGTATCTTGGGGTCTTTTTCACGAGTGAAGGAAGAAGGAAGTGGGAGACTGACAAACAGATTGTTGTAATGTCTGCAGTAATGCAGACACTGTACTGGTCTGTCGGGTGATGAAGAGAGAACTGAATGTGACAGTAAAGCTGTCAATTTACTGGTCAATCTATGTTCCCACCCTCACCTGTGGCCACAAGCTGTGGATAGTGACCCAAAGAATGAGATTGCGGAAACAAGCATCCTCCAATGGGAGTGGAGCCGCTACTCCTCAAAAACAAAAGCCGTCAGCTGAGGTCTGACTAGAATGCCTCTTAGGTGAGGTGTTTCGGGCATGTCCAACTGGGAGAAGGCCCCAGCGCAGACACAGGACACGCTGGAAAGATTATGTCCCTTGACTGGCTTGGGAATGCCTCAGTCTCCCACCAGAAGAGCTGGAGAAGGTGGCTGGGGAGAGGGAGGTCTGAGCATCTCTGCTTAGACTGCTGCCCCTGCAACTCGGACACGCATAACCATTAGAAAATGAATGTATGTATGTATGTATGTATGTATGGATGGATGGATGATTTTAAAATATCCAAAGAACTGATGGTCAAACCTATAAATAAGATAAATGTCACAAAAACCCCCAGCATTATTTGGTTTCATGTACAGCGTAAACCAGTGAAATGTGTGTGTTTGTGCATTGCATACACATTTCTAACAATAACAGGGCAGTGGCCCTCTATGTCTTGGTTCAGCAGACAACAGGTCTGATTGGATTAAGACACTCTTCAGTGGATTAGTCATGTCTGCTGTAATGCTGGACACACAGACAGAGAGGGAGTGAGCTGTGTCTGCTTCTGTGTTTCAATCTCATAACTGCATGTGTGTGTGAGGAAAAAAAGAGTTTAATCTCATAACTATGACAAAGAGGGTTTTAACACAACCTGTGTACATGAATGAAATCCCAGGATAAATACTGATGATCTACAGTAATGGAGATTGGCAGCTCATTCTGTTTGTGAATGTACCAAATATTCACCACTTAACTGAAAATGCACCCTAATTGCTGTAATAAATAGCTGTGAGTATTGTAGGCACATCGCTGTCCTAATGTGTATATCTACATTAACTGACAGACATATTCATCGGCACCATCACTGAGATCATCAAACATCATAAAGAAATATGAAAAATGTCCCTCTGCATTCATCAAATGCAGTTTTAGTTGTCACAGTGAAAAATATGTGTATGATGCTGATTTTAATAACTCATAAAACATGATAATTGACTCAGTTTAGAGTTTTCGGCAGGTGGCTGAGTGTATTTTAGCTCAAAGACAGGTGCACACTGTACCTCCTGACAAGTTGACAGGACAAGATAATATTTCTAACAGGCTGAAAATTCTCTTGTATTGTTGCATTTGTGACAAGAAAGTGTTAGGTATGTGTAGTATGACCATGTCACTTGTCACTTGTATTTTGAGTCAAATTTCAGTCAGTTTTAGATAGCATGCTGCTCCATCTACTCAAGTTTATTAATGGTGACATAAAATGAAATAAAATATTATAATAATTATTGCAATTTTGAAAGAAATTTTGAGTTTTACTGGTTACAGAACAGTTACTACAGACTAATCCATTTCTACCATAGCTGCAAATCCAGGTCTCTCTATCTGTGACAATTTTCCTTAAATTGTATTAAAAATATATCGTTTGTAAGATGTGTGTGCATGGGTATGTGTTTGGTATAGGTAGTGTGTGTGTGTG
>VUQI01019320.1:0-17876 GCA_015106735.1 Paratilapia polleni | reverse complement strand
TGTGTGTGTGTGTGTGTGTGTGTGTGTGTGTGTGTGTGTGTGTGTGTGTGTGTGGCCAGTGTGTAGTGGTGACTGTAACCTGCCCTTCCCTCCAGTCCTCTCCTCCCAGCTGCCACCATGGAGCAGCCTGCCTTTTAATTACCTGCGCCACGATAAAGGGGGTGAGCGAGAAAGCGAGCTAGAGAGGGAGAGCGAGTGACAGACAGAGAGGCAAGGAGCGAGTGAAGCGTGACATTCCAGTGTGCCTCATAACCTGTAAACTGATATTGTCTCTGAATGCAAACCAAAGTGGAGATGTGAGGAGGGAAGGTGTGATTTGGGAAGGTGGAATTGGAAAGGAGGTGGTTCTGTATGTGTGTGCGGTAAATCAGAGCAAAGCGTGGCTCCCAGTGTGCAGCAGATTGCCTCAGCTCACACCACTGCCTCCGCAAATTAATACCATTGATTTTCCTTTGCCTGGTGTCCAACACATACACACACACAGACACACACACACAGAAAAGAATCCCAGCTGGTCAGAAGGTAGGCAGAGGATAATGGATCTGTGGATCACACTGCTGAAGGAGTCTTTACCACCTCCTTTAACACACACACACGCACACACACAAGCATATACACACTAAATGAATGATGGGATACAAATGAAAGGAAGGAAAAAGAAAGTGCCAGTTTTGATACCTCCCTTAACACAGGGACTGGCAGAGATACAGAAGCACGCATACACGCTCACATTTGCACATACACACACGACAGTGAAAGTATTGGAAGCCTGCCAGATGAATGAAGCCAGAAGCAGAGGGATTGTCAAAGTGTTTTGAATGCTAAGAAATATCCAAACAGATAACAAAACACATATTAATACTAAGCCGGAAAGCTGAGACAACTAGCATGGAGCATATGACACTGACTGACATACAAATCAGCCAGAGAGTTCCAGTATGAGATGAAAACAAAAAGGGGAGTGAGAAGAGAGACAGAAAAGAAAACTGTTCCCATCTCTCTCCTTCTCTTTCATTGAGGTTCCTGATGAATGCTGCTGATTGCAGCAACTAGAGGGCAGCAGGAAATTATCATTAATAATCCCCAGCCAATGCTTAACCCCGTGTCCCCCTCTACGGCATCAGCAGGCTCATCTATTACTATGTGAGAGTGTGGGTGACCGACCACTTTTTGGCCTCTTCTTAAGATCAATTCACAACATCGCTGGACACAGATGAGTCAGATGGGGTGGAGTGTTTGGAGAGAAGAACCAATCAATCAAATTGATCAGTCCTGCTGTCCCTTATGGGCAACACAAGTAATACCTCTATTGTTCTGGGATTTGTCCACAAGTATTCTGCGAACTAATTTGTCTCATTCTAAACATTTTGTTACCCTTGTTTAAATGCCCCTGTGAAGATTGATCTTTTTGTTTCAATGTTTTATGAAAATTATATGAATTTGTTTAATACTGTGATACTATTATTTCAAACGTAACTAATTGTAACTTTTTTATACCATTGAGTGAGTCCAACATTAACCTGGTCACTGTGCAGGATATGTCATGCTTGCACATCACATGCTGCAGCCCCATGGGTGTCCAGAACATTTTGCTTCATTATGCAACTTTCATATGTTTTGTATTATATGAATGGCTGAAGGGTTCTTGCATAGGGAAAATATAGTAATCTTGATTCCTATAGTATTTTCTATAATATCTGTGGCGAGTCAGTACAAGTTTACTGCAGCACTACTGGGACAGGCTTTAGGCAGGTACTCGTTAACATCACAAATAATGGAATGCTGAGGTTTGTTTTTTAGAGGTTTGGTTCACAAATGCCTGCTTTTCTTATATAACTCACTCACAATGCCATGCCCCCAGTGTGGGGTAATTAAGAAAGCTGTTGTCCCAAGAGCAAACATCTGGATTTATATAAGATAAACTTCCTAGTTATAAAATGCCCAGATTTGTCTTTGTCTGTTACAATATAATCAATTACTCCATAGCTGGCAGCCATCTTGAAATGCTTCCTGGCATTTATTTGGGCAGTTATTTTCAAGTATTATCTGAAGTCACTTTAATTTCAGTACTTGCCAGGATATAAAACTACAAAAAAATCACCAGTCAAATCTGATAAAATCTGTTTAAAAAGCTTGCTGACTTTGCCTCAAAATAAAGTTTTTTCTTCTGAAGTTATACTTCTACCACTATCAGAGCAGAGACTGCAGAGTGCCCTTCTATAATATGTTTCTAGTGCTTGATGCAGTGTGTGAATCTGTACTTAATTACAAAATCTTCATCCTCTTAGCACCCCTCCACTTGGTGGCATCCTAGTGAGCTGAACGAGTGTGCAGGGACTGTCTAACACCTGAAAAAATCTGACATACTACAAAAACATACAATTTAGGCAGTGCAGTGTTCTCAAAATCACATCCCATATCACTGGCCTCCTGTTGGTTATTATAGCTTAACTTAGTGTTGGAAAAAAGGATTTTGCCTATTTAAATTTATTAGGGAAAATATTTAATAATCTTACTTCCACCGTCCCAAAAAAACTCCAGGATTTTAAAACCTTAATGTTGGCAAGTATGGGCTAAATTCAGAGAAAAAGTCCACCTACAGGGAACAATAAAGGCTATCTTAACCGTATCTTACTTAAAATGGCACAAGATTCAAGCAGACGTGTTGGTTTGTAGGGACTAATGAGTGAAAATCAAATCCTCTCTCCCACGGAAATCAGAGAGGAACAATGAGTTATCTGTTCTGCCTGATATCTCTGTTTTGTAACATTGCAAAAATAACCAGACTTGAGTTTTTGGACAATGGTTTAAAAAATGATGTTGCTTTGAACTTTGGATAAATTTCTCAGAATTTCTTGACATTTTTTAGAATTAGAATCAAATAATAAAACGAATTATTCATATATCAAATCAATAATAAAACCATTGGTACTCGAAGGAAAAGCTTAATCACAGAATGAATGCAGCAGTCAGCCTTGATTCATGATTGTTGGGCAGTACAAGAGTGTGATAATAGTTTTCACAGCCCAACAGGTGATCCACTCACTATACCACAAGCTTGAATGAAACTAAGTGTGGCCACAAAGAAATTCAAAATTCAGGCATATCATATCATTCACTTTAATGTGAATTATACCATAATTATGGCCTAACCTACATTTTCCTTTGCAGGCTTGAAGGCACAGAGTTGGTGTGCGTCATGGATGGTCATGGATGATAAAATGGCTGCTAAGCAGAGGCCATACATTTGTATGTACACCACTAGTACACTGCTGCACAACTGCTCACATTGTGCAAGCCATTTTATGGAGGTGGAGTAAACACTCTCAGCAGAGTTTATCAACCAGTCTCTCATCACTGTGCAAGGTCACCCCTTCCCTGAGACAGTGCAGTGTGCGTGTGTGTGTCTGCATGTGTGTGTGTGTGTGTGTGTGTGTGTGTGTGTGTCCCAGGTCTCGGAAACCTTGGAAACAAAGTGGAACAGAGCATTAGAGCTGTAACAATAAGGCAGCCTGTTGAGCATGGAAAGCTACAGTTGCTGCTGTCGGTCTGTCTGAATGTACACACACAGTTAAATACACATAAACGTATGCACAACCACACACAAACACACCCCTGCCATCTCTAATGATGATTTATGCCCAGCCTGGAAGGCAGGCATGCATAACTGTAACAGTCACAAACACACAGATCCACTCACACATGCACTCTCAGCTAAATACACAGGGATACTGCATCTCTCCCCCTTCCTCTCTCACATACACCTCCTAAAGAAGAAAAAAATGACAAGATGGATATGCTCTAACAGCAGTGTGCACAAGGGAAAGTGCAATGGAAAAAAAATTATATTAAAAGATGGAATGAATGAGAGCCGAGGAAAAAAATATGAAACGGCATAGAAGCAAGAGAGAGAGAGTTATCTCCCTGTTGACTACCACAGTCTAAGCTCATTTACCATGTACTATCTGTGATAGTGCTGTAGCTGTCCAATCTCGTTCTAGATATTTCCTTGGAGAAAAACTGCTCATTTTGCTCTCCTCTTAACACAGACTACACTAAGTTCTGGTCTTATTGAAAACACATTTTCCACCATAGATTTTCTCTGCAATGTTCAGCTTTGTGTTTATGTGTCTGTAAAACAGAAAATGTGTGTATTTGCTCAAAAATACTGCTCTGCAACTGCTAAAATGGTGGAGAAAGAAACATTAAGGTAATAGGACATCAAAAATCATGCACACACACTCACATTTACTATGCACACAGGATCCCTGCTGGTGAGGTCTCAGTCAGAATAATTAGAGCAGATTACAGATGCTTCATTCATTCTGTATTTTCAGTGATATCAAAAGACCAAGACAGCTCTGAAACATTTCTGTTTCATCACCAATAAGTCAGCTAAGGTTACAGGAGATATCTACCGTGATCACATTATGCAGCCATGCAAATGAAGATTACCTACAAGGTCATAAACCTGCCAGAAGCCACTTAGTAAACAGCACAAGGATGAAATTCCTAGTCTGCCATTTTCTTTAGAACAATAAAAATGTACAGTATGTGGTGTTCATTTTTATGTGTCTCCCTCAAGATTTTTGTCTGATCTACAAAGCACTGTGCTGTTAGAAGAAAAAATGTTTATAAAGTCACTTCCAATTTTAACCGCGTCCATCTGATATTTCTAAGATAGTTCAGGGGCAATCATTTCCTCCATATTCATTGCACTCATTACTTCATAGACTTCATCAACTGACATCAAGTTAAAAATTCAGGGTAATTCAGTAGTTTATCTAACAGAACTATGCATACTGGTGCTTGTTCATGGAGAAAGATGAAAATAAACTTGAAATAACTGAAAGAATCCCAAGGAACAGAATGAAGTCCACCTACACAGATGTTTTCAATCAGTCTGGTTGATCAGACCTTAAGGTGGGTGGCACTGAACCTTAAGGACATACAATCAAACTGAATTTTAATTCCCTTTTTTATATGATGAATAAGGCAATGCATAACAACTACAAGCATCAGAAATTGCTTTCTGGGCAGTTGGTACCTTTTAAAAAGACATTCCTTTACATCTAAACTTAAAGTAGTTTCTACAGGTTATTACAAAGACTTGAATCTAGCCTAATTTCAATCTTACACCAATTCACATTTACCCACTGAGCAATTTTCTGTTGATAGAAGGTCTAAAAGACGTCTAAATGTATAAAGTAAAAGTTTAGTAGACACCTATATAGATCACACCTAGCTGTCATTTCAACTATGGAAACACCTCTTTTTTTAAACACAACATTTGACTGACATTTTATTTGATCATAAACTGGTTATGATTACACATATGTATCTCATGGGTCTATGGCTCACTGTGTGTTGCATGGTGAGCTTATTTGTACGAGCCTCTGGACAGACAAAACCTATTGTTCCCACATACCAGTGTGGCATGTTGGTGCAATGGTTAGACGTGTATCGTACCAAGAAGGTGTTGAGGAGAAGAAGTGTCCTTTCATTTTTCAACCAAATTCAGATGCAAAGGGACATCTTTTTCTAGAAAACCTTTCAACAGCCTATGACAGGGTTTCATCTTTTAGTTTTGAACCAAATTTCAGTTCTAATCAGACAAAATAGGGGGGACTATTGCAGATGCGCAGGGGCTTCAACGGCAGGAAAACTAGAAACAGACATGGACAGCAACAAACATAAATTAAACTACATTTTATTTATTTTTGTTATTTTTATATTAAAATAACCAGAAAACACATATGGGTGGAAAAAACTTGAACCCATTACCTCCAGTGAGGTCATGTGATGCCTCTGTTAAGACTGCTTTGGTTTTGGTTTTGGTACACTTGTCCTCTTAGAAGAAGGGGTCACAGCAAATCAATACAAAGTTGCTCTGAGTGATCACCATCATCCTATGATGAAACATTTCCATCCTCATGGCAGTGATAGGACACAATGGGTCACTGAATGGTTTAATGAAAATGTATTATAATAATAATAATAATGATAATAATAATGTAAACAGTATATAATAATATAAATTTTATAGCAGCTGTTGACTTCATGTGTATCTGAGAATAATTGCTGTCCACAAACCTTTATCCCTGTGGATTATACTAATAAATTACCTTTCCTGTTAGCACCACCTGTTCGTTTGCGTGCCTAAATTTATATTTAGTTTAAAATCAAGACTGCATGTCAACTCAGAGGTGGCATTCACCCTGTTACAGGCTTAGCACGACATTTTCTAAAGACAGATATCCAGGTGCATGACACTAAACCATGAGTATAGCTCATCCTGCACTGAGATGATAGCAATATTATTTCCATTTAAAAATTGCTCTAAATACATCTTTGCTGAAAAAATATGAGGACTTTATAATTAATTTCCATTGCAATTTAAGCTGTAAAAGACTCAATTACATAATATTCAAGCACATGCACGGAACGTGACTCATTTTAAATGGGATTTGCATATAGTCTGAGATTTCAAGGAAAATTATCACCCTCTCATCGTGGTGCGTAAAGATACAGATGGTGAACTTTGAATGTGTTCTTTCTTTTAAAGATTACAGTGTCAGTTGGGAAATTAGAGAAACTGCACCATCTGTATCTTTGCACTTGGTGTCAAGAGGGTTATTAAATCGAGGCAAT
The DNA here is from genome assembly GCA_015106735.1 of Paratilapia polleni. NCBI lineage: Eukaryota > Metazoa > Chordata > Actinopteri > Cichliformes > Cichlidae > Paratilapia > Paratilapia polleni. The sequence continues at coordinate 11,225 of VUQI01019320.1, read as the reverse complement.
TAAGCCCATTTCAAACTGGATGAATACATTTACAAATTAGGCTTTATTGCCTTTTAAATATCACACCTTTGCACTGCCATAGTGAGAATAAGTACAGTAAAGCTGGTACCTAAATACATTTCATATTCATAATTATAACAGCTGTTCTCCTTTGTCAGATAAATCAAATCCAAATTTGGGACAATTTTTCTAATTTAATCCAATCCAATGTAAAAGAAAAAAAAAAGTCCCCATTTTAGTCAAATGAAAGCTCTGGTTGCCTCTTAACATATTCCACTATGTAACAGGCATAGTCAAGAATGATTATATTATGAGACTGCAGGGTCAAATAAAACATTAACCTTGTATACATGATGTGTTATACTCTCTCCTGAGGTTTTCTTCCTTTTAAGATTTTTTGGGATGTGGCATTCTTATAGCGCTTAGCCTGGGTTTTAACCATTGTTGATGCTGGTCTGTGCAGGAGTCTGAGATCTGGGTGCAGATTCCATATCACATACTAATTCTAAGTAGGTTTAGAGAATACAGTCAAATTCACACTGAAAAAATTCAAATTAAAGTTTATTCTGCAAACTAGAGCATGCACAAAGAAGAAAATGGAGGACATGCTATGAAAAAGTTTTAAAAATTCTACACAATTTAAGCACCTTTGAAGTAAGTATTAAAACAACATTATGTGTATACCATAGAATGGCACATCATGATGAAAATGGCTTCAGTGACCCTTAGAGAATGGTACTACTGCGATGCACAAAACTGCACCAAAACAGTATACTACAAGGGCACTCAGTGAAAGCATCCTCCTCCAAGGCCAATGCAAGATATGCACCAAAATTTACTGGGTTCTTCCACCGCCCATGCTCCACCTCTACACCAGGTTTCTGAAAATTCAGCTTGATAGTTTTTATGTTACTTATAGACAGACAAATAGATAAATGTCACTATATTCCTCCACTTTGGTAGAGAAAATGTAGTTTGTTAAGTTAGTATGTTATATGAAACTGTTAGCCATTGCATGTAATGTTGGCTTACAGAACTAAAATATGTCAGTCTTAGCTTCTGCCAACAGAAATTTCAGAGCACTTCTGGTATAACAGAGGACTCTCCACTGACAAAAATTTCCTTAAGAATCAAACATATGGTGAATGTTTTTGTTTTGTTGGATTAATCTAGGATTACTGCTTTTTGCAGCCATAACTACATGTCAGCCTATCCTCTTACCCCCATTCTGCTGACTCCCTGTCCTTCCTATTCATTTCCATCTGTTCTCCTCTCCTTTCATTATCTCCCCTCTGCTATCCTCCTTTCTCCTCTCTTGGTCTCCTCTGTGCCGAGCAGTAGTGTCCTTGCAACCCCCTCAATCATCCCCACCCAGGGAGAGTTGGAGGCAATCCAAGCCCAGTCCCTTGAGTCCTGCCTGGGTGACTTCCAACCCCACTCCCCAGGCTTTACTCCAGGCCTGTGGGCCTAAGAGCTGGCAGCTCAGGGAGGCTATTGTCGGAGAGAGATTAACCACACATGGTAGCTATTGTGCAAAACTCACACACACACCTTGACACGTACAAAGCCACGTATTCTCTCAATAAAACAGCTTTTGTTTAACATCAATGAAGACGTAAATTAGTACGAGGCAGATTATAAAGCTATAGCTCTGTAGATTCTCCTACTAATATTACACAAGGAGAGCAAATGTCTTGTGTGTTACAAGAGTAGTATGCACACAGTAGTGCTTGCACGTGCTAAGTGTCCAGTAATTAATCCTGTTGAGGGTATTGATTTTCTATTCACAGGTATTCACAAGTGGAAACATATCTTTATCAGGCTCCCAAACACACAAACTCACATGCAAGAAATACACATTTATCCAGGTGTAATCCTGCCCTTAGGTGGTCTGCTGTAAAGAGACTGCAGATAACTCACCACTTCTAGTGTTAAGTCCGTGTGAATCTATGTGTTGTGTGGCTTGATCTGCCTCAAACCCTTACTTACACACAGGCATAGCATGATGCAGCTGTAAGCAGCGCAAAACAAGCTTGTGTTCAGTACAACATGCATGCTTCCATGCAAATATGCAAAAGGGTCCACTGAAGCCGTGACTTGAGTACATATGCACACACAAACACACACACATTCACAATGCTAATCCCCCAAATAAACCCAGCAGCCTTGGGACAAGGATGGTATGATGGCAAAAGAGATACGAAAAAGAGGAAGACGGCAGAAAAAGGATGAAAACCGCTGTGTCCCACATATATGCACCACACACTCCCTCCCTCATTTACCACTCTTCTCCTCCCTTTTCTCTGATTATTGTCCCCTCCCGCTCTTCACTCCCTTCTTCTCTGCAGTCTCTACACCCCGCTTCACCCCTCTGCCTCCCAACACCCCACAACAGAATCACAGCAGCAGCTCACAGGAGAGGTGGCACACTTTGAGGATAAATTTAGAAATGAGGTGCGATCCCAAGGCCGGCACAGAAAAGAGAAAAGTAGAGATAACACACATGTATGTCTGATCACATGCACGCACACCAGTGTATCAACGTATGGTTGGCACATGAAGTGTTGCACAATGTGTAAGAAAAGAAACACACATGGGGGGACTTCAGCGTTGCTTTACAATGATCTTAGGAGGGATATGCTGTGAGCACTAAGGCTTGGTGAAAAAGAGAAGAGAAGAGAAGAGAAGAGAAGAGAAGAGAAGAGAAGAGAAGAGAAGAGAAGAGAAGAGAAGAGAAGAGAAGAGAAGAGCCACTTCTAGCCTAGTCATACTGCTCTGTTCGATGGGTGGGAGTTGTGTGACATGGTCTGAATCTTAACGCCTGAGCTGACTGGACCCCCTGAAGAGAGGGATAGAGAGTGTAAGGGAAGAGGAGGGAAGGAGAGCCAATGACTTTGGGCTGATGGGGAGAAAGAGGAGGGAAGGAGGAGGGAAAGTGACTTTGAGGTAGTGAGAGGACTCTGGGTTCCTTGAGTTCTGGGGTTGAAAATTCATCTCATGCAGATGCTTACTTGCAAGCCCACCCATGGACACACACACAGACACACTCTCACACAACCCAGACTCAGCGTGCAACAGCTTCCCTGCTTCACTGCTCAACCCTGAACAACCTCTATCCTCCCTTATAACACCCATGCTGCCCTCCATCTCTCTCCTCCCTTTTTCTTCTCCAATCTTATTATTACTATCTCACCTCTCTTTTCAACCATTGCCCCTTCCCACTACTCAGCTTCCCCCTAATCCTGTGAAATCCATTTGAATATCCGACTGTTCATCACAAATCCATATATTTTACCAACAGTGCCCAGCGAGAAATAAAAAAAATAATTTGGTTCTGCCTATGCTTTTGAGTTGTTTAATGGCATCTGGACTGAGTAATGATACTAATGTAATGAATCTGTATATTTTTGCTGTCAAGTATATAGAAATCACACTGTAGTTACACTCAAACTCTTGAATTTTTAGTGCTTGATTCAATAATTTCAATATTTATTCGCTGGGTATGTATACTTTTTTTTTTTTTATTTGAAAATATATACTATGTCAGGTTGGACACCTGGCATCCCTCTTACCAACAACACTTCTGTTGACTTCATTGATGCCATACCCAAAGGGCTAGCAACAAATCTAGCAACTTTCTGGATAGTCACCAGTACTGCAACGTGAGCACTGGGTCTTGCTCCGCTGCCACAAGTGCCACTCTCTCTGTTGTTCTTGTGGTTTGTTACCCTGACAGTGGCTTTGGGGGAAAAATAAGAAAGACATTGCTTCTAATGTCTGCGTGATAACTTTACATGTAAATACAGCTTCTTTTTTTTCCTCTATAGTGTTTTCAAAATTTTGCATTTCTTTACTCTGTCACAAAACATCATGGTTAATAATTGAAACACAGATATCCTTCCCAGGAAATGTAGGAAGCGAAGGTGCACATCAGGCTACAGTGTATGGTATATGGCTTCACTGTAGCTATGCTGTAACTACATGGTTAACACTTTACTGTAAATAAGCTTAAGTACTGGGCTCGCAAAGCCCCCTCAAAACACATTTTGCGCCAGCCAGTGGCAATAGCTTGGATTTTTTTTCATTAGACTGCTATTGTATCAATCATAAAATATGAAAAAGACTCAAATGCTGGAATCACACAGGGGACCAGGTAAAAGTTTGAAACAGAAGTTTTTACTTGAAAGCCGGAGGTCATACACAGGAAGTCACTCAGTGTAACAACAAATCCATCAGGCAAAATACAGAGACAAGCACAAATCCATGAACACTAAGACTAAATAAGTAAATCACGACATGGAGTTAGTCAAATGCCAAAAATAAGGAACAGACAAATAGTCATAAACAAGGAATACTGGAAAGCTTGGTTAACATATAGCATAAAGACAATCTCCTAATCTTTTGGATTTTTAAGTATATGACCAGTCCTCTATCCAAATAATTCTAATTTCCCTTTAATAAACCTTGAAAGCATTTTAGGACATGTAAGGACCTGCCTGATGGATGACACTGGCCAGTTATCAGTGGCTAATGACCCAGAGGTGACAGACCAATCTTTGTTACATACTGGATAACTAGCTACAATTCAATGCCAGTTGTCCCCCTCACAAAAAATTCTGTTTCTGGACCTTTGAGATTATTTTGTCACAATATAGTAAGGTACAGTTTTATTCTGTAATCAACAGTCCATCTGAGCTGCTGGAGTCAGCGAAAATGCTAATGTTGCAGTTGCAAATACTCCTCCTGTCCTCTGGACTTACCAAATCCCCAAGTACAGGAGTGTGAACTTGGCATACTCTGGATTGGGAAAGCCCATTTTGCATCTCATACTGCAATGTTATTTAAACACACCAGTGTTATCTTCAGCATCAGGTACACACAACAGAAATTGTTAAACGTTAAAGCAAATTAAAGCATTGTCTAAGCACCTGCTGAAATGTAGGTGGCAATTAGGCACCATTAAAGATAGTGTGTACGTGCACGTATGTGTCATTGTGCTTTCATCTGCCATACTGCAGCTCTGACAAACAATTAATGTAATACAGCTGGATTCAGAGTCTGCCTTGTCATGGTAATGTGTTTGAAGGCTGGAAGTCAAAAGCAATTAGAGAGATAGCCTGAGCCCCGTAGCTTCAAACACAAACTACTACACACAGGGAATAGGACTCCACTTGTTGTTGAAAAGACATTTATCTGTGGAATTTCGTTACAGTGCAGCAAGTGTAATTTGATGCCAGAGCATGTTTATGTTATACAAAGAAATATGGGTTTTGGTGACATCTATCTATCAGTGGTTTGTGACAAAGCAAATCAAAGAAAATAAATCAACAAGATTAAAACAGACCACGCTGACAGAATTTAAATAAAATCAAGAGAGCAAAACAGAAGAAAAATTGAAAAATATAATTTAAAACTATATTTGAATCTGACTGAGTGAGACAAATTGTACAAGAGGGGAAAAAGCAGAAAATGGGGAAGAAGGGAGGGGGGATTACTTACACTTGCCTTTTGACAGACTTGCTGCAGGAATAAACACTATTGGGAGTGGTACAGATCAATAGTCTCACTGCTACAAACACGCACTCAGAGAGCCTGGTGTGGATCAATACACCTGGTGCAACAGCGTTCCAGTAAACAACATTAATGAACACATATCTGTATCTAGCAAATATCTCATGCAACAAATCGCTACATACAGTAAGGTCTCACGCACGGTGAGTGCAACAAACAAGCAACAAACTACCACAAAGTCTCATATAACAGGGCTATAAATGTGTCTGCTCACATATACACAAACACATTAATTTAAAGAGCCTCAAGATGTGTGGATGAACAGGTTAGTGGGTGTATGAGGTCACCCTGAGTGACAACAGACAGTACACACATACCCACACGTGCCTGGGGACATAAGTGATTGCAAATACACATATGGACACTTTTATTTCCAAGCTGAGGGCCACATAAATCACAGACAATCAGAATAGAAATGTGAGCCAGTTGTGCAGGACGGCATGCAAAGCAACAGTAAACACACCACAGAGCACACAAACCAAGACACACATGCACAAAGACACATGCTGCATGCATGTCAATACACACATACCCACAGACTGGTGAAGGCCCGGCAGAGAGAGGAATATTGGAGCGGCATGCAGGGAGGATGGAGTATGGTTGGGAAATCTGCTGAGTGGGAGGGCGAGTAAAGCTTTAATCCATTTACACAGCATCCAGGAAAACACATTTTACAGCACAGATGGGGAAGGACAACCTGAGCGACTCTACATCTCTGCGTCGCACCCTGCTGAAACACTCCACATTAAAGAGAAGAGCATTTCAATGGCAATTTAAAATGCACAAGACTACACATCTATATAGCTATCACTAATATAACAGCTAAAATAAAAAGACAAATCAGTCCCTTTTCAGCCCACATGCAACAGAAAAATATAACTTTAAGCTATCCGTTCAGTAAGATGTTGCAACTTCCAGCAGAGAGAGACACATAATTAAAATCAAAACAGAAATCAGATTAGATCTTGACATTTTCTGTCAATTAAAATTCAATTTCACCACAACTAAACCTGTTTTCTATTTGGATTTCTCACCCACACACCTTCAATCATTTATACAAACACACAAATCTTTTCGCGGGTAACTTAGGTATGTGTATGTTTATACAGACAGGTGGCAAATTAAAGAAAAACAACATAAACTGTGATGGGGCTCCACGTGCCACCACAACAGCTCCACTGCGCATTGGCATCGATTCTCTGGAACTGTACTGGAGGGATATAATACAATTATTTGAAAAGATTTTCCCTCATTTGGTGTTTTGGTGATAGTGGTGGTGGTGGAGAGCACCATCTACTATATTGGCCACAAATCTCCAAAAGGTGTGGAGATCTAGTTACTGTGAAGGCCATAGGATGTGATCCACATAATTTGCATCAAACCACTCAGTGAAAACCCCCATTTCCTGTGGGGGCCACTATTATCCTGGAAAAGAACACGCCCATCACTGTAAGATAAAAGTTTAGTCTAAGGGTACAAGAGGACCCAAACATGCCAGTTAAAGTCCCCCTCAGCAAAACGAAGCTACTGAATCCCTTTTCTACAGGGGTCAAGTTTTTTTCCTTTAACTTATTACCGGTATGTATATTATATGCACGTCTGTACCTATCTGTAGTATGCACCTTATGACCTGACAGTATCGGGAGAGCAGTTCATTTTTCCTAAAACCAACGCTGTTTTTGGCTTTCCCAATTCCATTAGGAGCTGAATGTGAATATTAATAGGTGTTTTAGCTGGCAAGCTGAAAAGGTGGAGAGTAATGTATTCTGCTAATGATACAGAGTGGAGGGAATATGAAGGTGGAGCTTCAGAGAAAATTAAATGTTTGTTGGCCGGTGTTCAAATTAACTCACCTCAATGTATATGCACTCTCTCTCTTAGCACATCAGGGAACACAGATGTGCACCAGTTTCAGTGAACATGCAGTAACGAAGACTGACAAACAAGATCTGGTGACAGGGACTGTAGCAGATGTGATGATGTGATTCTTACCTCATCAGCCTCACTATAATGTGGAAGAACACATGTAAGACGTACATGTTTGTAATATTTTTGCTTAAGAAGACTTTTTAAAAGGGGAGATTTTATATGAGAAGAAACTTTCCTTTTATGCAACATATTAGAAATTAAATTTTCATGAGGAATGTCGAGCAAAATCTTCAACAGTTGCACTGTCAGGTCCACAAATCACATTAGATGTATACACTACTGGTCAAATTCAGAATGCAACCGTGCTTTCACCACAGTTTGTTCCTAAAATAAGGCTGCTGGCCAGAGACTGAGCAAAAATGAAAACCAAGTCCACTGATACAGACAGAATACTATCTCAAACAAGACCTTCACAAATAAATCAATACAAAAGCCAATGTAACAAAACTCAAAGTCACAAATGTTTCTTCATTCTCAGACTGTACTAAGCACATGTTGTGTAGAGATACAAAAATAGTTTTTGTTTCTTTCTTCATGTTCAAAGATCATCCTTTGGAGGAGTTTGCCTTTGCTAAATCACCATTACTCTAATAACACAGCTACAATAAGAATTCCAGTTGAATTGCACAGAATTCAGTTAAACTGAAGTGTTGACATGAACTGAACAAAACTAAATAGAAATGAATTGAAAGTCGTTTCAGGAATGCAGTGTCAACAATAGCTTATCCTCTGCAGAAACAACTGACAGAAAGAGTTGCTATTAAAGAGCAGTACAAAGGGATTGAGTGCCTCTTTCCACCCCCTATTTCTCACTCTGTCTCCACTTCCTTTATTCTTTCCTCTCTGTCCATCTTTCTCTCTCAAACACTCACTACTCAGCTCTTTGAATTAAATGTGATGCTATTAATCAAAACTCCAGAGGAATAATTTTCTGTTCTGCACACTTTAACTGGGACTGTGGTCAAACAGTCCAAGAAATTACACCCTATTTTTTTTCTTAAGCACTTTATCTTGACCTTGATGGAAAATGTCACAAGGTCAAGGCAAGCTGTGAAGGAGAATTTATTAGGACTTAGAAAAAATAGAAACACGGCACTCAGAGAATGTGATTGCACCTACACAACGCTCTTTAATAATGTGACAGCAGATGTTGCTGATGTGGGTCAGCTGTGGTGAAACAATGTTCCAAAGATGGACTACAAAAAGAGCATCTTAGATGCTTTGTCCCAGGTGTTCTGACCATGTTGTTTCCTGCAGGTCACATAAATGAGAACCAAGGGTGAAAAGTAGAACTTCATTACCATGGTTGATATTTGAAAGAAAAAGCAATACAAAGGCTATAAAGTAAAATGAAATATGAGTCACACTGAGATTAGTTGTTTATTCTGTCCACTCATGTTTTCTCTTCCCGCTAGAGAGACGATCCAGTATAACTCCTGCTTTATTAAGGCTTTCTGTGACTCAAGTCAAATTAATTAATATTGAAATCTAAAGGCTAGCAATACAGCAACTCCTTAACTGAGGACGACATAACTAATGCAAACTAAATTATTGTAAACCTTAAACTGGTAATTTTATTATAGCCTGCAATGCTTATTTATACTGCTTTTCTGCCTTTTTTATTAAAAAAAAAAAAAAAAAATAAAAATTTTTTTATTTAAAAAAAAAAAAAAAAAAAAGGCCTGTGCTTTTTTTGAGGGAAAATCCTCACAAAAAAAGTGTACGTCTGTTTGCTTTGAGATATGATTTGTTTGACGGAAGACAAATTTTCCTGTGACCTGGATATAAAATGACACCTGCAGAGTGAAAATTGTGGGCTCAACAGCAGTTGAAAGGTAAAATTTTCAGATGAATCTTTCAATTTCTCCCCCAAACAGTTGATTCCTCCACTCTGACCCTCCACATTCCATCCATTATAAACTCTGAAACGGGCTGGGGGGGAAAAAAGCATAAAACTCAAACCATTCCTTAACAAAACTCATAAATATTAAAAAGATAAATACAAGTTTAATATTTCAATGTCTTGGCATCATTTTAAAGTTTGAATGGTGTCTCTAGCTGAAAGTATGTGGAAGCAGTTAGTTGAAGTAGATTTAACAAAGATTTGAAGAATATCTCCATTACTTACATTATAAAGATTTTGTGAAAAAGGCTGAGTATTTTAAAAAGTATAACAGTTAGAAAAAGAGTAAGTGGCCTGCATGTCTTAAAGCAGCTGAATTTAATCATGGTTGAATGGTTTTTGTATCTTGAAGATGGAGAAAAATGTGTATTATAATAATAATAATAATAATAATATAATTATTATAATTATTATAATTATAATAATAATAATAATTATTATTATTAGTAGTAGTAGTAGTATTATAACAATGAGAGAATGCATTTCCTGTTGAAAATGCTGAAAGCTGAATGATTTTGCCTTGAATTTCTGTAATTGCTGACATCTTAAGGAAACTTGCTGAACCTGCTGATTTTCATTGATTTGTTCTCCTTTGCAGAACAGCTGAAAGCAGAAGTTTGTATCCAAAGAAGCAGAAACGTGATGAAATTTTCTATGCATTTGGAAAAACTAAGATGTTGCATTACTAAATAGAAAAAGTAGAAGAAAAACATAGTTGAATATGGTTTTATCCAAAAAAAGAAAAAATGGAGCAGAATAATATTGCAGGAAATTGTAGCAAAAATAGGTATAACAAGATTGATGATTGAAAGCTTGAAATTAGCTGAACATCTTTAAAGCCTACATTAGAAAATGCTGACCAAGTAAAAAATGTAAGAGTCAGAAAAATCTTGAATATAAGCTAACATCTGTTAAAGGGTTGAAAGATTTGATACTGGAATTAAGTTAGTGAGTTAATTAAATAAGGTCTAAAACTAAGAATCTAAAACAGACAGTGCATTACTAAATACAAAAAGTGGAAGCAAAACATGCTTGCATAGAGTTTTAGTCTAAAAATTGAGCAGAAAGATATCGGAGAAAGCTATAGGAACAATGGATACATTAAAATGGAATTATTAAAGCTTCAAAGTTGGAAACTAGCTGAATATCTTAAAAATCTACATTAGAAAAAAGGTGACAAAGTAAAAGAAATTAGAAAAATATTAAATATAAGCTCACATACTTTAAGTAGGTTCAAAGCTGGAATTGTGTTGTCTAAACACAATGTCTAAAATTAAGAATCTAAAACAAAAAGCCAACATATCTTCAGGCCCACTGTGTGTGTGTCTCTCTGTGAGTGTGAGTGTGAGAGAGAGAGAGAAGGAACTGCAAGTTGAATTTAAATCAAGCAGTTGAAATGTTATTTAATCTCCCATAACTGTCTTTGGAGTTTTATTTCAAAAATCTCTGTATTATATTTCTAATATTTTATGTTGACACTAAAGACAGACAGATTAAATTGGTTTAGATAAGTTGAAATGTGGGAGAATCCACTTCAGGGAAGAACCTTACATCAAATTGTCATCCATCCAGTCAGAGAAGATCTAATTCAAATCATTTGAAGGTCACCAACATACACTAAGGTCATGGTTGCTCTAAAAGCTCCCTGAAAAACCTTCAATTAATCCAGAATGCTGCAGCGAGAGTACTGACAAGGACTAGAAAGAGAGACCATATTTCTCCCATATTAGCTTCTCTTCATTGGCTACCAGTTAAATCCAGAATTGAATTTAAAATCCTTCTCCTCACATACAAAGTCTTAAAAAATCAGGCCCCATCATAT
>VUQI01019319.1:0-24974 GCA_015106735.1 Paratilapia polleni | reverse complement strand
GATAAAGAAAAACAAAGAAAAAAAAAAAAACAGGACCCCAAATGAAAAAAAAAATAGTGGTGAAAAACAACATGCTGGATCCTCTCCTAGGTGTAACAATGCAACAATAACAATAGCAGCAGCATGCGGCGCATAGATGTGCAAGGGTGTTGTGAGGTCCACTCCTTGTGCTACAGTCCACTGAGGTGGCAGGGTACCTCTGTGGAGGAGCAGATGGTTCTCCTGCTTGTGCCCAACACTTCCTCTCTGTCGGAGCATCTCTCCGACAGATGGGCCCAGGATCCTGGACCAAGCTAATCTCCAGCACTCCTCCACTTAAAGGCACAGTGGAGAGCCTGCACTATACCTCCACCAGTCCCATGATTATAACACATCAACACAGGCAGACTGCTGGTGACAGCCGTGCAACTTAACGTGCATTTAAAGATTTTAGCAAATCATAATCTGGTTTCAATATAAAATGACAAGGAGCGAGAGGCCAAGTGTGTCTAACTTACAGTAATATGTCTACCAGTGGAACTGGTAAAACAATACAGAAGAACAAAGGAGAAATGGGGGGGAAAGGTGGAGTATTTCTTTGAAGTTGACGGATAAAAATGGCTATTGCACACACTATTTAAGCACAGAGTGACACTGTGTTTTCCGCGGCGGACTCAAATTGCTGTCACTTTTGTCGATTTCGCCAGCAAGCATGCAAATACAAAATGCCTCCTCCCTTGCTTTACCGGGTCCTGACCACGTCTGCGCTCGGAGGAGCCAAAGTTGACATGTCGACTATTCACACCAACTATAAACGACTTTCGGAATGTCAGATGATATTCCGCTGCTATGCCCCACCGAGCACGGAGAAAATCGGCTTTTAATTTTTCGTTGCAGCGCAAAGGCACGTTGTCGACAGTTTTCAAATAAATTTACAGCCCAGAAGAGACGACACTCTCTCGTGTTGTATGCAAAACCGTGTAGAGGAAAAGCCCCGCTAGTGCAGTGAAAATGTCAGGCAGCCTTGCGCACATTGTTTAAGACTAAATGTTGAAATCCAGTGGAATAAAAGAACTATACGAGGTTACTTTGCCATGCAAGAAGTACACAAAATGAATTTGGACAGCTTAACCAGTCACATGCACACGGCTGGAAATGACATGCACGAGCGGCCAGTTTTAATGTACGAGTTGGCAACAAAGTAAATATTCACAGTTTCCTCAATGTCTAAATTACTTACGCTTTTAGTGGATTCTGAATGACAGCCGCCATTTTGCTACAATGTAACGCAATATCGGCGTCTTGCAGTTCTGAGGGAAACCTACGGAAATTGACCAATCGGAGCTCGCGTTGAATTCGTGGACCAATACATGTGCAGCAAAAGCGGATGGGGCGTGGCTTAATGGGGTAAACTGTCAAAATTATTTTAAAGGGTTTTCCCTTGTATTTATATTGTACACAACTGAATTACAGCACTTTTAAAGAGACCCTTACTGTAGCTTGGATAGATATCACATGCAACTTCCTCTATTGGCTAACTGAGACCATGCGGTGTATTGGCACAGAATATCAACATGGAAGCTTGGGTTTAATTATTTATTAAAATAATTATAAATCATTTATCATCATCAATAAGCACCAAGCAAATATTTTTTTTCTCAGTTTATCTGAAGCTGCAGTGCTGGAGGGGAATGAAAGCAAGGCTCCTAACACAAGGACGTGCACACGATCTCCTCCTCCCACATACAGTACAGTAAGTGGTTTGACACAGGGAGATTTAAAACACACAATCTCTCTCACACACACACACTTAAGACATGGAGGCAGTTAAAGATTATGTTTTGACAGACAGGAGCTGATACAACTTTAATCTTATGCAAATCTTCCATCATTTCTTCAAGTTAGTTTCCAACAGTTTAAAGTATATCAGTCATTTCTGCTTGATTTGGAGTCTGCAGGTTGTTAGTGTTGACAGTAGCACCCTGCCCATTAAAAAAAAAAAAAGGATGAAATGTACATCTCAAACACTATAATTGATATTTGGACAAACAGACTGCAAAGATATGCATGGCAATGAACTCCAGTACAAGTAATTTGACATGATGCATTTCCTATTCTATCCTGTGCAATATTAGCATCTCAAAGGAGGGTGTGTGTGATGAAACACTCAGACAGATAAATCTATTTTGAGACAAGGCAGACACAACAGCTTCTCATCAGATATCAGAACCAAAAAGTTCCACGTTAGGAGCAAAGGGAGAATTAACTTTATCTAGAAAGCTTACAATCGACTTTTTCTTGTTCTTTGACAATAAAATGCAAGCATGTCTAAAAGGCATCACCATGTGCTTTGTATGATAATGGTCTCGTTACTCAATGACACAAAACTAGCAATGATGAAAGACAAATTAAAGCCCTCAGTCGCTACATATGGTTCAACATCTCGTCTTTGCCACATTCGAGCATTTTAGTATTTCTGTGTAATGCTGAAAGACAAAAAACAAACAAGAGAGAAAAAGGGTGGTTCACAAAGTGGCACTACACAGTCTATAAATATTCATACAGTGAATAAAATCAATCAACAGAAAAAAACAAACAAACAGCAAAAGTAAATTTACAACAGATTTCAGTAACGGATGTAAAGTAACAGAAAAACAAGTTACTATAAGCAGAACAAAAATTATGTTGTGCTTTGTCAGGAGTCCTTATTGTGTCAGACTGTGTCTACAGAGACCCCGAGGCATGAGTGCAAATAAGTAAAACCAGTTTGAAGATCATTTGTGTATTTTTCAGTCCCCAAATACAACATCGAGGCAGGCAGGAACTGTAAATATTCAGATAACAATTAAAACAAAGGTGTCAAAAAACTAATTTGAACATGAAGTACGTTTTGTAACGAGAACACTGAAATGCTGCTTAGCAAAAGAGATAGTGAGGTTTATTCAGAGACCACCCTCTGAACAAGTAAAAGGCCATGATCTCTCACACTGTCATGCATGCTAGAATGCTAACATTTTTTCTTTTCAATTGTCTATACTTAAATAACTTTCAGGATTTCCTCTAACATAGCTCTACGTCTTCATACGACCACTAATTACATGATAAAATATAAACATTATACCAGCACAGACACAGTGACCTGAATGATTTTTGGCACACCAGATATCCAAAATCTAGACCTACTGCAGTAGATGTCAACTCAGTTTGGACCGAATGCTTCATCGCTTGGATATCTGGCTTTTGGCCATGGTAAGCAACAGCCTATAACAGCTGAAAAAGGCGTAGTGCAAAAACTAAAATGTTGCAATACATGCATGCAAACGAACCTGCAATTATAGCTGCATGTGTTTAAAATATCTCTTTGCCATTATGCATATGACATCAGAGAAAATGCTCAATAGTAAGAATTGCTGGAAACTAATCCCACAAACCCACCCAGCATTCTCAACTAGCTATCATTCTTTAAATGATAATTTCTTTCTTTTTTTTTTTTTAGATATTTTCTGACAGTAGAAAAATAGCTCAACAGCCTTATTCAACATAAAATGAGGGATTTGTGTCAATAAGAATCAAAATATTGACTCTGTGGATAATCAGAGTGGAAATGCAGGTTTCACGCTCAGTCAAGTAGCTCACACGTTCTGGCTGTTCTACAAAGGCCACAGGAACTCTGAAATCCCAAATCTGCTAAATGTCCTACATATATGCCTAAAAATTTCCTTTCCACAGATACAAGACAGAACCGGTAAGAGCAAGAGAGGTATACTTTAGCAGAGACAGACTGCTGAGTTAGTGAGTGGTTCTATCCGGTGTTCTGAGGAAGGAAATCCATGCCCGTTAAAGTTCTCCTGGTTTCTGGTTGCAGCTGGTGCACACGCGCACAGGGTGGTCCCAGCCACGCGATGGAACGGGTCGACGCTCGGGGGAGCAGTCGTCACACACTCCTTGGCCACAGGCGCGGCAGTGGTGCTTGGATAGCTTGGCAGTGAACTCGCGTTGGCAGTTGTGGCACGACAGGATGTCCTGGTCAGGCACCCAGTAGGCAGGACGAGCTGCGTCTTTCACTAAGCCTAGAAGGAAGATGGAAAATAAATAAACCGCACTCACCTGTCTGAAAAGTTTATATAACACTACAGCTAGGTGTTGCTTAACTTTGCATTTGCAATTTGACCTACTAGAACCTCTATCACTCACTAATTCTCTAGAAACAGATATCTGCACACAAATATGTAGAATCTGTAGGCAAGGGACAAGAACTGTGATACCGGATGCTTCTTGATTTTCATTTGTAGTCTGTTTGTAGTCCAAGTTCTACTGACCAGTCCCATATTAGCAGCTTTGGTTAAATGCAGGCAAACAGTCTGCAATCTTGAAATCATTTGCTATCATCCAAATATGATTTTTTTTAAATTTCTCTGCATTCTTAAACAATGAACGGCTGGTCAGGGCTGATTAGGCAGTCTTGGCCTGGATATCTGTCGGCTACACTAGAAGCTCCCCATAAACTATGTCAGCAGACTAGTTGATGATTGCTCACTATTTCTATCTAATTATATCTTTGATTAATTCTTATAAAAACTTTAGTGCAAACTGACAACATTATGTTTTATGTGGGGTTTGTCCCAGGCTTCTTTTTTTTTTTTCCTGGGAACAGTGTTTTCCCTGAGTTAGCAAGTGGTCCCATCCAGTGGAGTCTATGAAATGATTATTTCTATTCCAAGTATTCCTTGAATTTAGATGCACAGTGCAGACACACATTAAGCCCCTTATTATTTCTCAGTCCCATGAATTAAATACTGGTTAAATACTGTTTTATGCTGCAGTATCTAAAGTTATCTGCATTCTTTTGAGCTTTCCCCATGCTTCATTTTCCTTAGTACTAACTGAAGTGCATCCTAATTCCAGCTTTTTTTGGTTCAAGTTACAACCGAAACATGGAAACAAGGGTTGGATTTGGAAGTAAGTTGGCTAATTTTGTTGTGATTGGAGAAGACCTCACTCTGAGGTATTTTTGGAGTGGTCATAGATATGGAGATATTTTCAGCAGGATATCAGGTTGTCCAAAACACATTTATCTATGCCCTTTATCAGTAAATTCAGACCAGCAAGCATATATAGTTGCTTTATATCTATAAATAATCAACTTATGCTTTGGATTAAAGAAACAGTTTTATGTTTTTTGAATGCTGATAAAGAAATCAGCATATGTTTGTGGTCACACTTCTCTTCTAAGAAAGCAGAACTTGTTCTTTCAGTCTACAACACATTTTGGATAATCCTGACAGAAATGTGTCACACTGGCCGTTAACAAAAGGTTCTTCTCATAAGCACTGGCCAAAGTGCACCCTGGAAGTTAGTTCAGAGGGTACAGAAATGATTGATCCAGAGTAGTTAAATGATCACTGAGAAATTTTAACTCATGTATGTTATGCAGGCAACCTGACCTCAATATTAAACAAGCATACAGCAAAAGTGACTCAAAAACAGCAAAGTCTCATAAACTGAAATAAACTGTTTAACTGGCCACCTATCGCATAAAGACAACCAGTAAATACGAGAACTGAAAGAGTCGGTGTTAAACATTAGATAGCAGAGCACTTCTGTATGGAGGTGTTGCCACAGATATGTCCTGAAGAGAGTGTCCAAGGCATTTTTAGGTTCAGTGGCCAGTGTGTGTGGGAGGATTTCAGTTTTTTAGCTTATAAATAAAAAAGAGCAATTAGTCACAGGGAAAAGCAATCTCTATATAAATGTAATCATTTTACCGTCATTAACACAAAAAGCTTCAGACAGCTCAACTGTTTCCTTGATCTGTGGTTTAGAGACCTGTGAGCTTCTCAGAGTAGTATATACTGTGTTAAAACTAGGCTATTAGGGCATCTCATTTTCCTGGCTAGACCCCAACATGACATAGATAAGAGGAAATAACTTCTTTTCTTTCCATCTGAAAATAAACACAATGAGCCTCTGCCACAAGAGGGCATTGCACTTATGTACATTTACTGGGTCATTTATTCATGTTACATAACAATCCCCTTTAGGTTTTGTTTTGGGAAACACTCACCTAGCGGGATGTCAATAGCAGTGACCACGACTCCTAAAGTGTTGGTGACTGCTTCTCCAACCTTCCTGGCAAGAGTTCCACCTTCTTCTTCTTCCCTCTCTGCCTCAAGCAGTTCTGCATAAAGAAAAAGACCCACTAAAGCCATGCTCATAAATGTTAAAGCGCAGCATAACAGAGGAATAAGAAAAACAGAGGAGATCTAGCATTATTTAGAGAGTGTGTACCTGCATATGGAGCTCTCTGCTCAAAGCAGACATCACACACTCTGACAGGGGCAAGACCCCAGCCTCTCTCAGGGACGGGTGCAGCTTTAGAAGAGCAGCCATCACAGAAGCCCTCCCCGCAGGCACGGCAGTGATGCTTAGTGTCGTTATCCTGGAAGACTGTGTGACACTTATGGCACACCTTGTGTGAGAGAAAAATAATAACAGCTCATGTTGTTATTGACCAAGAGCTAAAAGGACAAGCACGCAACCTGAATCTAAGTTTTATCATGAGACGTGCAAACATAGACTGTGTAACAGGCACACCACAGACAGTAGACATCCCTCTGGACATGAAAGTGTTGACTTGGCTGTTGGTAGCTGATGGCAGAGGGTGGGGCTGTGTGTGTCACTCACCAAGATGAGGGAGTTGGGTTTCCAGTAGGCTGGGGCGATCTGATCTGTCAGCCAAGAGGTGACGGCCTTGGCAGGTTTGACACTGAGCTCTGACACAGATTGGGCCACTAGGTTGACTCCATCCAGAAGCCGCTGTGCAGCATTGCTATTGTCCTTTAAAAAGCCATCCGACTGTAAAAACATAAGGTCAAAATGATTATTTATAGCCATATATCTATATCTATCTATCTATGATAAATAAATGAAACACTGTGTCACTTACTCCTGGCCAAACATGCTGAATCTCAGTGCGGACAACTGTATCCACAGGGTCCTGGTTCCCATACCAATACTGACGGCTCCGATAGATCACTCCACAGTTGGGACATTCAATAACATACCTGAACATACATTTTAAAACAATGCAACTCAGTTTCTGTGTGAATATAAATGTTAATATGTGTATCTGATTTGATGTGGAGCATGCACGTTCAAGTGGCAAAAATTTTTTTATTTTAGGTCCGAGTCTGGAACACCAGTGCTAAAATTAGATTAACCAAAGCCTAGATACAGATGACCCTGCAGGTCATTTCCTTGCTACTCACCCAGACCAGGCATATTTGGCGAGGCCCATCCACGGAGAATCTGAGGAAGCTGAGGTCTTTGGGACAACTATCACTTCTTTTCCCCCTTCATAGCAAGCCTGATGTGATGCACAACATAACAATTTCAACTTAAGGCTCTTTGGCAATGAAACAAAAATAATTACAATGTTATGGTTAAACAGAGAAAGCTAAGAGGTAGAGTTGAGTCACCACGCTTACTTTACAGGTGTAAATGCGATTATCATACTGAGCAGAATAACGACAGCGATGCTTCGCCTCGTGGCGCTTTCCCTCTCCTAAGTGGTTCATGCTGTTCTTGCAGCCAGATCTGAGGTAATTGCATTAAGACAGAATGTAAAACAACATAAACAGTGAAAGATTTAAGCAAAAATGATAAAGGGCAAAAAAAAGACAGGAAGTACTGACCCACAACTGAGGCACAGGCTGGAGCAGGTGAAGTACTCATCGGGAAAGAAGCAGCTGTGTACTACCAGATCGCCTGCAATTTCCCCACTGAAGCGCTCACTCAGTGCCTGCAGGGAAATTAAAGAACAGCAGATTTTAACTGCTGCCATACCAATTCAAATGATAAATTACCATAAACTGTGATTGTTTAACTTCCCTAGTCTCTTTCAACTTTTACCCAGTCTTAAGCAGGTCAGAAACCTGCTGACTTTTAAACTTAATGCAGCCCTACCTGCAGAGCTTTGAAGATAACCACAGGGGTGCGTGGAGAGCGGGTGACATTGTTATCCAGGAGCTGCTCCAGTTTATTCTGCAGGCCGCGGAAGTCAGTAGGGGGACTGAGAGTTTGTGTACCCCAGTAGTGGACAGAACTAAAGGCCTCTGGAAAACGGGAAAGCTTCCTAAAGCGCTCCAGCAGCAGCCGATCTACAGACTCAGATGACTTATCTATAACAGGACAAAGATGGAATGCTTACCATTAACTATAACATATCGTAGCTAAACTTTTAATACCATGACACCAAGACAAATTCTTTGTGTACAAACTTGGCGATAAAAAGAATTCTGATTCTGATTTGTCTACACAGTGCTTAAAATATTGTGCTTGAATGGATGCATGTAACATGTGAGGGAAATGCATGATATTTTATTGTATAAGAAACGCAAAAGTGTAATGTACAATAATAAGTGTAGCATCAACCTTCAATTCAAAAACCTGTACAGGTAATAACCCAAAGAGCAAAAACATGTAGTTCACTCATTAAGTTTCCTTTCCCAGCATTTGAGGCTCAAACCAATGTTCTTCCAGATTTTAACCCATAACTTCAAAGTAATGCAATCTGAATCATCGTTCGCCTTATAAATAGCATCTAGTTTCCATAAATTTTCCATTTCGTGTGAAAAAGAACTTGTAGAGACTTGCTGCTCCGTTTATGCCAGGCAATGCACCACAACAGACCTTCTTATTTCTGTCATCTTTGTTTTTGTTACATAGAAATGGATGTCTAAAACTGACTTGCATTCAGGGAGAACAAAAAATTCTAACTACAGTAAAAGGGCTTATCTAAGTTGAGCCAATTGCAAGTCTCTGCAGGCTGAATATCATACCACAGTAAGAGGAATAGAAACTAGTAGCTACTCAGAACTTACGGAAAGCACATTACACTCTTAAGAGTTTAAACACATTAAAGTTATGATTCACAATAATGTACAACACCTGTTGTTAAAACCAGATGGAAATGTGCAAAAACTGGTGTAACTACAGCTGTAAATGTATTTTTCTTTCCCCACAATTTTCTTTATAGTCCAAAAAGTAGTGTTTCCACATTTAACAAAAAGTTGTAATGCCAATTACTACCTCCAGATAACAGAGATAGAAAGACTGCAGGCGAATATTTGCTAAACCCCTATTTGTGATACTTAACCCTCAGTTTACCTTCAAGGGGCCACTTCTAACCCTTTACAGTGATGCAGAAGTACTGTATATTCACACACAGACACAATGTCTTGTTTTAATGGAAGAGTTTAAATAAAGTTCTTTTTAAAGGTTTAAGTTTTTACATTGCACCCATTAACAGGTGGAGATGTTTTACCTGAACCCAGCAACTTGGTGTGGACTGTTTCATGGAAGATGACTACCGCAGGGCCCAAGGAGGACAGCGGGACATCGAGGCCACAGCGTGCCGTTGTCGCCTTCAGCTCCTTACTGAAATGCTTCAAATACGCGTCCGAAGCATCACCAAGGAACTTGAAGAGGTCATCATGGAGACGGTCAGCGTGGGTGCGGTAAATGATGAGGTCAGAGATGGCGAGCACCTTGAGTAAGAGACGTGTTCTCTGGCCCTGTTTGGAACTATTCCCTAACAGCCCCTCTGTATCAATGACCACTAATTTATGAATGGGGTCAAATGCCGCCCACACCCCCACTGTACACGACTCTTGCGTGGGAGAGGTCTTGAACACCTCTCTGCCCATGAAGAATGTATGGTTCAAGGTGTGAGATTTGCCCTCGCCCGTGTTACCAAAGATGGACACCACCTTCAGCAGCTGGTCGGGCTCGCAGCTGAGGCTCTTCACGAAGGAACCTTCATCTTTTATCTTAGGACAAACAACAAGTGAATTTTACAGTGTCAACAAAGAAAACTGATTTTGCTATTCTGATTTTGTTCCTATTTAATGACCACTTGCACAACTTACCTGCATATCCTCATTCTCATCAACCAGGAGAAAGCTGGATACCTTCTCCAGAAGTTTTGCTCTCTGAGATTTGGTCTCATCAGCTATATGAACAGCAGGCTGGGCAGATGTTTGGACAGAGTTGCCTTCTGCAGGTTTGGGTGGTGGAGGGTAAGCTGTAAGCTGGTGTTTCTTCTTGTTGCCTCCACTGTGAGTGCGTTTCTGACAATCTTGGCACAAGTTAACTTTGCAGTTCTGGCAGCGGACCACAGACCTGTGGCGCACGCCATTATCCCCACTACCTCCTTTACAGCTGTCACAGTATGGGACATGCCCAGGACCTATCTGGACCCGCTCATGGGTCTTCAGCCGGTCATGACTATGGAGGTCGAGCTCACAACGAACACACTGCAGGCTTTTGCACTCAACACACTCAAATGCAGCCTCCTCAGAGCCACCACAGGAATAACTCTCTTGACATATCAGACTAGTATTGACTCCCTTTTCTGAAGATGAGCCATGCCCATTCATCCTTTCTTAAAAAGTGAGTTTGAATACAGACGGGTGCTTATTGGAACAGCTTTGACAAGAGCACCAGCTACTTCCAACAGCAATTAATGAAAATGCACAGTGGAGTAATACTGAAATGACTAAATACAATGAAAATAAACTTAAGACAGCTGCATGATAACAGAGCTGCTAATACACTGACGGAATACAAAGTCTCAACACTGATATAATTTATCAAATTAGTTTTCGCAGCATGAAATTCAGACACTTAAAACGGACTGATGTAATGCCATTTAGTGCAGCTAACAAAGACAATGAAGTAAAAACAGTCGTCTTCTTGAGTTACGCCTGATATTCTTTTAACACTGAGTTAGCTTGTTCACGCAATAAAGTTGGCATTTAGCTGCAATATTACATAAAATATATCTAAGACAAGAGAGAAAGTGCAAAATACTACAGAAATGTGTACAGGTAACCAGTACCAACTGAGACAATGAACCCTCCCTGAAAAAAACTGATGTGCAAATCTTAATGCTAACAACAGGCTAGCTAGCAAACTGACCCTCTGTGGCTCTATAGGTTGTAAATTCGGTAAATGATTTGGCATTCAAATAAAAACAGTTAGCTCAAAGCTAGCTACTTTCGCCGGACAACTTCAACTTTTTTCCATCTCAAACAAAAGCTGTAATTAGCGAGCCAGCAAACCATAACAGTTCACAGCCGTCCAAGCAAGCAGCTAGCCTCCAGTATGTCAATTGAGCTGCAAGAACATATCAACAAACAACAGCTAGTCGATGTCAAAAGCTCGGATATCCGCGGACTCTTTCACTTAACACCGGGAGGGAAATGCGCGCGATTCGGTTTTAAAAGTCTTTAGAAGAGTTACTGTATTTAAATTCTTCCGAGCAATGTCATTGTTTTGTTCTTCAACCCCCCTCCTCGATAGATTTCTCTAGCTACGTTATTTTGTTGCCAGGTCAGATCAGCTGATCAGATTATTTTCAGTCACAGGGTCAGAGCAGGGTGAGGCCAGGCTGCATCATGGGAAACGTAGTTGTTGCTAATAGGGGTGCCTTGTTTAGAGTCTGTGCAGCTCCTAACAATTCACATCTTTTCTTTTCTTTTTTCTTTTTCTTTTTTTTAATGATATAATATAATAGCCTTTTAAACAATGAATGGGTTTCACACTCACAACATGGCAAAAAGACCATACCATACCTAGGAAAATGTGGATGGGTGTTTTAAAAGTAGGTGTGGGAAACATGCCCCATCATGAGCCTCCAAGCAGAGGACGGATTTAAATGGCTTTTGTCTTGTAAAGTAGCACTTCAAAGCATCAGCAGGTGACCATTTGTTCTTAGTGGCTCTTTGTGTTTTCCCTCCATTTCGTCACTGGCAGCAACTTCTAAAGAAGACTCTTAAGGTTGGATGTTTTCAAATGAAAGTAAATCACAACAACTGGCAAGTAAGTTACACTGTAGTGTATTTATTAGAAAACATACAAACACAAAAAAATAGGGACAGACAAAATGTGAAACAAGAAACGTAAAGGTATAAAGAAAAGAAGTGTAGCTGTATGAAGTCAGTGAATTGTGGACAGTGATTGTCACATTTCACACAAGGATGCAGGTTTTGACTCCCAGTCTTTTAGGGCACAACTCACATTTTGTAGATGCTTTGGTAAAAATGCATAGTTTGTCACAGATAGTCCACCGAGTGAGAATATCCACTCTACTCTTAGGATTTCATGTCACATGAATCTAAAGATTTTCCTCCACCCACCATCATAAAAAGATTTTAAACTTTTAAGCAGGCTGAGCTTTTTATATTTGGTGCCACTGTGCTTGTGCTTAATGGCAGCAAATACAGCACAGTCAAACACATCTTTAAGGTTGTGTTGCGTCAGAGCTGAGCACTCCACATACTCGTGGGCTCTGATCCTGCTTGCGAGTCGTGTTGCCTTGTTAAAGAGCACCGGCCTGGTGCCCCGCTGGTCCAGATGAATAAGGACGTCCACACTGTGGCGAAGGTCTGACTGAGTTCCAACCAGAACGATGGGCGAGTTTGGGTTGGCAGCTCGAATCTGTGGGATCCATTTGGAGGTGATACTGTCAAATGAGGCAGGGTTGACAAGGCTGAAGCAGAGGATGAAGACATCCACATGGGCGTAGCACAGAGAGCGAAGATGGCCAAACTCCTCCTGACAGATCAAACATTGAGAGACGAGAAGCAAGACTCACCACTGTGTTGAAAAAGAAATCATGCGTGATGTGTGATAAATACCTGTCCAGCAGTATCTATGAGTTTAACACGAGTTGGGATTCCATTCACATGAACCAAGCCTGGAAGTTATGCAGAAACAAACAGGTTTTATAGCTCGGTGCAATATCTGACCTTTTAAACGGAAGAGCACCTTTACTTACCTGTGAACACATCAAATGCTGTTTGCCTGTACTCAGAGTTGTATCCATTGAAGACGTAACTGATAACCATGCTGGTCTTCCCCACTGCTCCATCACCAACCAGCATGCAGCTCAGTTCTTCTCTCAGCCTGTTTGGTTTATCAAGTCTGTGACAAATCTGCGCCATCTTCCTTTACATAATCACTGCATTGTCCTAGAATTCCAGCAGTGTGAAACTCTATGCAGGAGTGCAACACTACTGTAAAAGATTTCTGAGCAACCCAGGGGGCTGTTGGGGGCAATAAAGGGAGAAGACCACCTCGATTTGAAAGAACAAAGGCGCCCAATCAGATCGATCTCCTCTCAACACTTTTGACTGTTTCCGTTTAATACAGATTTACATAGTCACTCCCACCAGACTGATTTGACTCAGCTGATCTGACTTTGGCACAGGGAGATGTATTTAACTTTATTTCGCAAGGTGCTTGTTTGTAAGTGTGTAAAGTTAACACTCGGAAAGGATACTCTGAATAAAAGTGTAGTAAAGCGTTTTTTCTTTAAAAACACTGTAAGTGGCTTACTCTGAAATTCTGGATACAAATGTGATTAGTTGTAATATTACCGTGAGACTAGGTAGAAACAAGCTACTCTGGTTTGCGGAGCTGCACTAAATTTATGCGACAATGGTGTAATACCGCCGTCGGTCACTAGAAGGAGGTGTTGCTCCAGCCTCGGCCTCTGCGCGTGTGTCCAGAAGGCGCTTCATCCAGTTTCCGCTATTTGTGTCTCTCTCTCTCTCTCTTTTTTATTTTTTATTTATTTATTTATTTTTTTTAGGTTTCTCCTTAGTGAAACGGACCAGAAGAGGTCAAGCTTGCAAAATTATTCAGATTCATAAACAACTTTTCATATATAAAATGCACACAGGCTTCATAATTTTTTGATTTCCAAGTGGTACAGAAGAATAGTTGGGTTTTTTTCCCCATAAAATATTTGTTTTTCATTTCAATGTTCCTTTAATCAGTACGCTGCAAAATATAATCAAGTGGCTCTAAAGATCATAAGCACCAGTGAAATTTTAATTTCCCCAGGCTGGGTTGCCACTTTCTGTTTATGTTCATTTCGTATCTAAATTGCATTTCAAGACCAGCTTTACTCTCCTTTTACTCTCCCATGTAAAGAGCAAAAGGTACAACTGAAGGGAAGTGGAGTGGAGGTCACTGTTAGTCATCAGCTCCAGTCATAGTAGGGATGTCAGGTGCCATCAGTCCCTTTTTTTTTCTTTTTTTTTTTTAATTTCCAGGGTGACTGGGTTCATAAACACACACACACACACACACACACACACGCGCGCGCACACAAAATCAGAGATATTTTCATCTCATATTTACATTTCCTTTACATTTCCTCTGTTACAAACACTCACATGCAGACTGCACTGCAATACAGCCACTTCCACAACTGCAACAAGCACAACAATTCAGAATATTACTACCGCCAGTACTACTAATCATAGCATCTTAATAAAACTCCCACTACTAACTCTTTCATGATATGATGGCAATTATTTCTTTAGCTCAGAACAGACTGCTTTATTGTTATTTTTATGAAGTCTGTAGTTACTATGAATTCCCAACGTGCATCTGATTTGTGTTTCTAGGCAGAAATACAAAATGCATTTAAATAACAGTGTAATGCATTTGGTGCGTGTTGTTATGCACAACAAGAAAATACCCAGTTTTGACCAAATAAATAAAAAGATAAATAAATACACTTGCCTAATAAAAATAAAACTTTTGCTTGGAAAACATCTGCTGGACAAGTGATTTATTATTGGTTTATGATGCAGCTGGAGTCATTTGCTTATGATCAAGCTTCTAGATTACATTACACTACATTTTTAAGCCTGGTCTCTGACCTTACAAAGAAGCCATTATTGTAATATTAGCAATAATAAATGGAAATTGTGTTACTGTACTTTTCTTTAATTGAACTTGCTATTGCAGTTGTACTGTGTTGCAACATTTGGATTGAGCACTGGGCTTGTTTCCCCCCTAAACAATCCACATTTTGCTCTCCACCAAATCACAGCTGTACTGCAAAATAATTGTACAAGCAATGTAACATATTTTAGAGCCCGGGAAACGTTTGGGGGGTGAAACTCCAGTTTTAAACAAAGTGTTGCTCCTTATCTGTCTGAGCCTGCAGGAAACTCTGTGAGCATTGTGTTGTAAGGTCTCTGCTTCCTGTTTGCCGTTGTTTCTCACTTACTCTTTCTCTTCTCCCTTTCTCTCCCCCTTTTCCCACCACCTGTGGTGCGAGTGATAGAGTTTATTCCCCACGGTAGGAGGACAACATCTGGTCCCCCTCCCTCCTCTCCATACACATCGTGTTGCCAGCTCGACTCCCATGCCACACCTTTGACAGCTGTGAGTCACAATGCGCTGTTCCTTAATCCAAGGTAAATGTCAGATGCAGGAAACTGCCTTTAAATATCCTTGCATCCAAAGATTATTTTCCTGTAACTTCTTTTATCATCACAGATCTATCACAGGGCTTTTCAAATGCAAGCGCCTTGCATGAAATGCAAATGTCTTTGAACGATCCTTAACTTGAGCAGCAGATGTCAGCAGAGTGTTAATGGCTCAGTGTGCAGAGATGCATGAGTTGCTAAAAAATGTTTAATGTATGCATTCCCACGGTCTCATTTTGTATAAATAGACATGCAGAAATGAATACCGACATAGATTTATCTAGGTAATCTTTTTAGGACGACACTCTCAATGTGCGCATCTTAGGAGAGCCCCCCGGCATGCATAGAGCACACTTCAAATTCCACACTTTCAATATGTAATGATAAATTTGGTCAATGCTATCTGACTCCCCTCTACTTATTTAACAGCATAGTCTCAGATCAACACAAATGCATCCTCGTCTACCCAAACTATTAATCCAATATTTTAAAACTAAACGCAGCGTCTGCCTGCAGTTCCCGTCTCCTATCAAATCTGACAACAATAGAGAAATCTGCCAGATAGGTGTTAAAAGATTATGCTGCCCCCTAAGCCAGAGATCAACATGGCACACTCAGAGCGCAAAGCAAGTGGCTGACACAGACACAAAGTGATAAACAAGCCATTTGCATAACATTTCCTGTATATCTCTTTAAGTAGATAAGGCTTAGAGCAGGAGGGGTGCATCCATCACACTGCGACCCTGCATAATGGAAACACTTTGGGCACACTGTCACTTGTTATACATTCATGTAACATAATCTCTGTGGTACTCTTTGCAGCCTGGTGTTAAAGGTCCACAAGTGCTTGTGGTACCCCTTGTGGTACAGATTAAAGTTTTTAACCTCTTTACTGACGTGTTCGGCCAAATATTACTCTCCATTAAAAGGGTGAAACTGAAAAACCCACAAAACCCACACAAGTTTCTTATTTTGGACACTCGCAGAACTACATGCAGATTTCAGCAAATAATCTATAGCTATGGTTCTCAAAGTGTGGACTGTGGACCAATAGGGGTCCTCTGTAGCATTTTACTTTATATTTCATTCAACCAAAGTTTATGTCACTCTAGCAGACCAATCCTTTGTAACATCAACAAACATAGCTGGTGTCAAAAGCCACCTCAACACAAAAATGACAATTACTAACATAAACCACCACTGGAAAAACAGGAAACATGAAACACGAAAAAGTGTTTCATGTGTACATTTTTCCTGTGCGGCCCTCAGTTATATACTTCCTCCCTAAATTGGCACTCAGTCTCCAAAACCTTGAGAAAACCTGATCTATAGGCATGCTAGCGGCTGTCAGACTGTAATAAATGCTAACACTAGCATGATAGCAGGTATGACAGACTGTAGTAACAGTAAATGCTAACATTAACATGCTAACGTGCTCATAATCACAAAGCTAACACGCCTAGTTAAGGAGGTACATTTTTAACATATTCCATAATACTGGTTCAGCATATTAGTAAGAAAAATTTGCTAATTTCAGAACTGATTGCAGCTGTTGAGAATATTCTTCAGGTACAGTCATGAACAAGTAATGGAAAAAATAAAAACTTTGACCCCATGATGGCACAACATGAGTTCTAATAATTCATCTTATAATTCATCCATAAACATGTCAGTTAAATATAGTGAAAAAACTACCTATAACTGATGCTGTTGGGACCTTTTGAAAACAGTGTCAACTTTTTGGTGGCGCCAGATGAAAATGGGGGTTCATCAAAGTCTTTAGGGTTCAACATCTACGAACTATGAATGTCTGTGCCAGATACTGTGCAAATCTATTGAGCAGGTGTTGAGATATTTTCAACCAGCCATGAGGCCTCATCCCCCAGTCTACAAATGAGATTCAAACCGAGTCTGGTGTTAAAATGCACAGCTTTAACCTCAAATTGACCGTGGTTCTTGAGCTATCTTTGGGTTTGTGCTCAGTAAGAAGATACACCATACATTATGTATCTCTCCAGGTTATTTGCAACAAGTGACAACCCTCTTCTCAGGGAATCTCAAATTCTAGCACCTTATGCTCATGTGATTCATGGTGATATCTGTGTGGATCTCCACTGTTCTACAGATGACCCCTGCTGTTTATATTCCTGCCTTATAGATTATACGATATCTATACATTGTATTTTTTGTGGTATCAGTGCATTTGCAGTTAATCTGGATTGATACCATAACCATTTGGATCTGAGACAGCTTATGGTAAGTCACCCTGTTCCAGTTTTTAAGTAAAGCCTAAGGGTTTTGGGGGCTTTTGTTAGCCAGCAAGAACCCCTGTGAATTTAGTTACCTCTGCTCCATTAAACCCTAGCTGGGGTGCAGAAGCAGCAGACTAATCCCACTTTACCCTCCAGAGAGCATCACAAGGGATCTGTCCTCTGTCCTTTGTAGGAAATAGTGTTGCCCTCTTCCAAACCTGTTCAAAAACTAACTTTGATTTATCTGCACCATGGGAATGTGTCTTAAAATTAATGAATGGAATGATTTAACATACATTTAAAAGCTCCAAAAAATACGTTGTCAATCGCCTTTTCACCTTTTCAAGTACTATACCAGAAGAGTGGTATAGTACTTGATTTATCTTCTCTCTGAGGACAGTGGGACTCTTCTTGAAAAGACGATGAGTCAGAATCCAGCAATATTAAAACTGTGAAAAGATTTCATTGTGTGGGATTTGTTTTTAAAAGTTAGAGTATGAATTAATCATAGATTTAACTTTTACACTGATTATGCATTTAAGAATTAATATTTAAAATGGTTATATCTACATTCACACAGAAACATTTATGTTAAACTACATTTGGAGGGCGGCACATATGATCTTATGTGCAGCCTGGCAGTTACATCTTTAATAGCTATTCAAATAATAAAAAGTATTGAATTAAGTTACAAAAAGAATCAGTCTGCTGACATTAACATTTTCTATGCAATGAACCTAAAGGTATAGTTTTAATGTGTCAGGAGTTAAATGAGAAACCGATACTGCTTTTATGATTATGCAGGAAAATGAAACTAAGGCCAGCAGGTGGCCTGGCTCTGTCAGGTTTTAATAAAATCCAAGTACCAGCACCAACAAAGGTTATTATATTTTTTTTTCCTTGTTTGTTTGCTCCAAACTAAACTACAGTACAAACAGGACATGTGGTTTTACATGTGCTTTTGAATTACTTTAAAGGTGCTGGTATGTGTAGGATGAAGAATGGATCAGATGTTAACTTGTAAACTTCCTTTTAACAGGTATCTGTTATCACCAGATTGAGTAATTGCATGTCCATATATATCATACTGCAAGTGTATCACCAGTTTCCGGTGAATGGGCACATCAGTGATGATCCTAACAATATGGAGCGCTGTGGGTTAACGAACTACATGTAATAAAACTAGTAGGTTGACTAAATTTTGCAGCAACTTGCTGGTAGCTCAGCTTCATTCATACAGAAGTGCCAATAATTCACATTGTTCAGTTCCTTTTTTGATATTTTGGAGTTCTCTTACCTTCAAACAAAATCTGTCTGACAGCCACCACAACACATTTGCTGCATGCTGTTTTAGCATGACTGTTACACATTGCAAACAAAACCAGTTCCGCTACATTCCCATGAATAGTGGAGTATTTAACTCTGTACTTTTTACTGTTACTTCACACAGCTGATGACATTTGTAGTCTGGAATACTGACTACTGTTATTTATGTCAATGGAAAACCAGGACCTTTTAGTTTCCAGGTGAGTCAGTTGTGATGACTTCATAGTTTTACTTATGCCACAATCAAGAGTTACCAGCAACATAAAACACACAAGATACTTCTTTTTAGAAGGCATGTAAGTTTTAATGATTCCACACATACTAACAATACCACTTTAGTGCCTCAGTGTCTGAATGTTAGATCCAGTGCATTACAGGGAACTGATAACAATATCAACAGGGGTGTCACCCATTGGCCTTTGAAGCATCTGTGTTTTCTTCTTATTTTAGTTTCAGCTGGCTCCACATCAATCCACACAGCATATGTTCTTGCATGGCCTGATTAGAATATATTCAAACAGTAAACTCTGCTGCAATTGGCTGACTGACATGAGAACAGGATTTTTCCAAATGGATAAAACTTTCCAAACACAAAGTATCATTTGTGGATATCAATTCTAGGATTACACACTTAGATGACATATCGTTTGGATCAACATGTGAAATATTAAATAAAAGGTTTTGTGCACCTCTGAGCAAAATGTTTGTACAGTTAATGAGGTTATTAGTGTATAGATTACAGAATTGTCTTTATTAAACAGCCTTAAATAAGTTCCTCTTATTTGCATCAGTGTTGCTAGAGTTTATTATAAACAGTTTGAACTCTGCTCCAGCCCCTGATAACCCTGAACTGAATAAACAGTAGAAAATAAATGGCTGGCTGGATGGATGGATTTGAATTAATAATGCTGCAAAGAAGCATTGCCTCTAGAAAACTCCTGACCAGGATTTTTAGTTAAGTGTAATATTGCAGATTAAAGGCACGGTTACAATGGCCCTGCAGCTGCTTGATTGTTAACTGCTGTCCTGTAAAATGGCACTGATATGGAACCTCTGTGAGTGTGTGGGAAACAGAGCTGCCTTTCCTGTTCTTTGAGAGAAAACACTCAAGAGAAAAATGGCAGGAAACCTTCAGGGCCTTTTGATTCACTCTGAGAAATTAAGTCAATTTACCTGGGAGCTTGGAGTCCTCATAATGTGACAATGTCAAAGTTAACCAGTAGGTAAACCTATTCTTTGATAGTCTTGGATTCAGCCTTGTGTTGCATACTGATAATTAAGTTATCTCGAATTCCTTCATAGCGGTCATAAATCACAGTGTCTACTTGTCACAGCAGAAATTTCCACAGCAGACTTGTGACCTACGGAAAAGCACAGATATAGTAATTAACATTGCATTCTAGGGAATGCAGCTACATCATCCGTACTGGTTGACCTACATCGAACTGAGTGAACATTAATTCCACAAGTGCTTTCACGACTGTGACAAGTCAGAATGTGTCCTGTGTGAGCGAGTCTAACCTAACGTATGCGTATGTGCATGTAGAGACACACAAAGCTTAATAACTTCAAATCTAGAGAACGCCACGTATCATAAAGCATGATGTCAGTCACCTACACCTTCATCATACTGGATTGTTTTTTACACAATTCAGAGATAAACATTACCAGCTTACTGTTCAAATACAACCAGCATCTGCCAACACCCTACACAGCAGACTGCACTAGCAGCTGAACAACGATGTCTTTACCATATGTTCTGCTTACAAAGTAATTGCACTTTCAAAACACTGTACAACATGTCCCTGTGATGGGCCACATCAGAACTGGTTTAAGATATAAGCAGCTGCTAGTGGTGTGATCAGCGTCAAAATATTACATGGACAGATGTGTAGTGTTGTAGCCTAAAATCATTTTTCCTTGAATTTAGTAGCTTAATTCATACTTGATTAAAGTATGAACCACACACAGAGGCTCTTCAGGCCTCTGAATGTGGTTTTCAGTAAAACTAATGAGATCATCCAGATAGACAAACAGACAGCATTGAGTCAACATAATTTCTTTGCTCTGGTTTCCTGTACGATATGGAAACAAATTACTATACACAACAAGTCCTGGTACAAGAAGTCCTAGCCAAAAAAAAAAAAAAATCTGGTGAGTCATTTGCTTTTTATCCAGTTTTTGTCTCTTAGTCCACACCCTATAATTAATTTGTTCTTTCAGTTGAATTGCTTATGTATGCTGATGTTAAAAAAGTCAAAGCCACATACCAACAATACCTCTCTGCCTGTGCTTCTTGGTGTGATGTGTTTCAAGGACACTGTGTGTGTCAGCACAGTGTGTTGTCAGACTTGTCAAACAACATGAAAATTTGGAGTTCTTCCTACATGGGTTAACTGAAGCAGCCCTGAGCATCTGCCACTTCATAAAGAGTGTAGTAGTGTGCACATGAAGGCTGTGTTTATTTATTTATTTGCAGTAAGAGCTCAATTATGCCACACTAGAGCATTATGATTTACAACTCACTCCGGCAGCTCTCAACATAGCTATAAAAATAAAGATAAGTCAGTCAATAAATGCCCCCTACCACAAAGAGCAGAGGGAATATGAGACCCTGTATTCACTGTGTTACTCACAACAATGAGCGCAGACATCTGCCTGACATTTCTTTCTTTTCAATTTTCTCAGTAGTTATAAAAGAAAAAACAAACAACTTTACGTAAAAACCTTATTCTATCAATAGAAAATCAGAAAGATGCTATACACGCAAAATGCACATGACCATACTGCCTCTGGACAAAGAGAATACGTAAACACCTGCTTCACCTCATTCGTCTACCTTCACCATATTTACCCAAGAGGAGCTTCTTCTTGTGATAAAGCTGGTAGGCATTTTTGGTTTAGGTGAAAATGTCTCAACAACAATTGTGCAGAGTGTTCGGTACTTATTATTAAGATGGCAAATGTGCTAAACCTGCTAAGTATTAGCCTATCAACGTTATTTCATGATTATACATCACACAAAGCAGCATAGAGTAATTTAACAGTACTTGTGGAGTTTAAAACTCAGACTGAGCACATATAGACATTTCCACCTCAGGATCTGACACCCTACGGCCAGGCCCGTGAGGCCATGGTGAGTTTGGGCGTAAATGAGATTAGGGAAATGAAATTAAGTGCTGCAAAAGTGCCGTTCCTCAGGGATAGAGGAGGCTAATGAAGCAGGCCGCAGATCCCTGGCTGCAGCTTTAATTTTGTCAAGCCTGGTTCAGTCCCCAGTCCTGCTCCGAGCAGATTGAATTAAAAGATCCAGTGGGTGTCAGTCATGTTCTGTTTGGATGAGAAGAAACAATTTTTCGCATAAACTGCTAGTGATGATGAATGAATAGTGTTTATCGTTGCACAATGATGGATGAATACCAACTGTGCTCTTTCTCTTCTGCTGCATTTAACCAGATCAGATGCAGCTCAGGCCCAAACCAGAAACCAGATTCAGTCTTTTGATCTGAGTAATCTGAAAGCTTTATATTTTATATAATATACTTAATACATGAAATACAAGCTTCCATGTCTATTAGATGGCTGAAAGAACTTGTGTGTTTTCTTTGCCAAATCACAATCACATTATTCGTCTCTTATTGATGGATGGTCTTCCTCTTGTGATGAAGTGGCCTCCCTGATTGGAAAGCACTCATGTCCACCAGCAGCAGCCCACAGAGGGGTGAGGTGACCCTCAGCAGACAGAGCTGACCATCCTGTGTAAGAGGGCAAGGCCTCTAAAGTAGATGGACTCCATTAGTGGCCTAATCACTTTCTCTTTAACACATTTCCAAGGTGACCTTTGGCCCTTCACTGACCAAACCAAGGTCAAGAGTCAGGGTTCAGACTTAGTACACATTAGCATGCAGGTGGAGGCTACAAAAGGAAGGAGCAATGTTTTTAGGGATGTGACAACAATTTTGTGTAGTGGTAGATAGACCAAACGGAACATGCTGAGCACATGACCACAGTCTCTTTGTGTTATTGTGAATGTTCCTTATAAACAGTGTGTGTTTTTTCAGAACATTACTGACATCTTTCCCAGAGAGTAAGTGACCTCAGAAAGGTTAATTATACTGGGGTTCACAGTGCCTATGGACCACAATATATGTATTTTACTTCCTACGTTTATATCAAATGAGAAACCTTTATAGATAATGTCCAGTGTGCTTTTATAGCATTGCAATTAAGACCCCAGAAAGAATGGAAAATGTCAGACATATGGAGATGTTTGCACATATGTTGATGAAGAATTACCTTTTAAGAATATTGATCCCAGGGTCTCATATTTCCTCTGCACTTTGCCAAACAGCAGGATTGTAAAGGGCATTTATTGATTGACTTATCTTTATTGTTATAGCTCTAATGAGAGCTGCCACAGTGAGTCGTAAATCATAACACTCTAATGCAGTCATCTGCTTTGAAAGTTATCAGTCTGTTAAATGACTGTTATCACTTGTTATAACTCCCATAATTATGCTTTAGATTGGGCAAACTGCATGTGATTACTGACAAACTAAGATAACCCAGATCTTGAGGTCATGTGATTAAATACATGGAAAAACTCATCGGGTGTTGTACAGCCCAGAGTCACGTCAAAGCTCGTAATAGACCTGCAAACCCAGTGTGTCAGTGTTATGTCACAAACACACTTCTAAACCATGATCTTTTCCAAAGAAGTTTTGGTGCCTGAACCTAGCCAAACACAAAAACAAACAAAAAGTCAAGAACGAAAGAACCCCAGTCTCCTGATTTAAATTCCAGCAAATCACATCCAAATGGACGATCCATGCCATTACCCCAATTAATTTATGTGATAAAGGCCTACTGTGCCCACCAGGAGGGTTAGCAGAAATTAGTGTCTTCAAATCCCACCATGCCAAGAAGTAGAGGATGAGCCTTGCTGACATGTTGCAGCAAAGATCAGGAAACAAATAAAACCTTATAAGAAAATTAAACCGAATGTTCTGCGAAGACCACTTTTAGATCAGATACATGTTTAATCAAACTCTCAATTCCGTTAGCTACTCTTGTTTATTTAGTGAACTGATGAATCGTAAAAATGAATAAATGGAAAACATTTGGCTATGGACTGAAGAGTTGGAGAATGAGTACTCCATATTCTCTGAGTCATCAGGTCATCGGATATTTTTGCTGGGAACAACTTGTACCAGGACTGTACAGGACCAGGTTTCCGTGTACCACATGTTACTCCGTTGTGTTGACACACTCAGTGATGTATCTCTTTTTATCTCGATGATCTCATCAGTTTAAATGAAAACGCTATTTCTCGGACAACACTGGTAACATGCTTTACTTAACTCTGAGTAGCAGATGGTTTTTCAGTGACCAGTAAACAGCTGGAGTCACAGCCATTTCCTCCACATATCAATTTTACAGTTTTTTTCCATCGTAAAGCCAGTCATTGGTCACAGTGTTCTATTCTCTTAGAATAAAAGCACCCTATGTACCATTATGGGGTACAGTGGCTTATCATTTGGGTGGCAACCTTTAAGGTACTGCCATTGTACCTTTGACAGAAGGTACTTATTTGTATCCTTTGAGGTTGTAACTTACCAGTGCTGAACCTCTGGTAACAATTTTGTACCTTAATGTACACCGTAAAAATAATAACTACCAATTGTTGATCTCAGTAACATTTTCAAATTTATCTGACTCCAAAATATACAGCTCTGGCAAAAATTAAGAGACCACTGCAAAATTCAGTCAGTTTCTCTGATTTTGCTATTTATAGGTATATGTTTGAGTAAAATGAATTTTTGTTTTATTCTATGAACTACTGACAACATAACTCACAACAACATAACATACAAATATTTTCATTTAGAGCATTTATTTGCAGAAAATGAAAAATGGTCAAAATACCAAAAAAAGGTCCAGTGTTTTCAGACTTCAAATAATGAAAAAAAACAAGTTCATATTCATTTTTAAACAACACATTACTAATGTTTTAACTTAGGAAGTGTTCAGAAATCAATATTTGGTGGAATAACCCTGATTTGCAATCACAGCTTTCATGCGTCTTGGCATGCTCTCCACCAGTCTTTCACATTGCTGTTGGGTG
>VUQI01019318.1:0-16029 GCA_015106735.1 Paratilapia polleni | reverse complement strand
GCAGCTCACCTTTGTTTGATGGCTTGTGACCATCCATCTTCCTCTTGATCACATTCCAGAGGTTTTCAATGGGGTTCAGGTCTGGAGATTGGGCTGGCCATGACAAGGTCTTGATCTGGTGGTCCTTCATCCACACCTTGATCGACCTAGCTGTGTGGCATGGAGCATTGTCCTGCTGGAAAAACCAATCCTCAGAGTTGGGGAACATTGTCAGAGCAGAAGGCAGCAAGTTTTCTTCCAGGATAACCTTGTACGTGGCAAAGCAATGTGAAAGAGTGGTGGAGAGCATGCCAAGACGCATGAAAGCTGTGATTGCAAATCAAGGTTATTCCACCAAATATTGATTTCTGAACACTTCCTAAGTTAAAACATTAGTAATGTGTTGTTTAAAAATGAATATGAACTTGTTTTTTTTTGCATTATTTGAGGTCTGAAAACACTGGACCTCTTTTGGTATTTTAACCATTTTTCATTTTCTGCAAATAAATGCTGTAAATGAAAATATTTGTATTTGGAATTTGTTCATTTTAAAATGTTCATTTTACTCAAACATATACCTATAAATAGCAAAATATGATAATTTTGGAGTGGTCTCTTAATTTTTTCCAGAGCTGTATATGCAAGGACAAAAAAAAAAGACTGATCTTCTCTGAGATCTGAGATTTAAATTTCCAAGAAATACAAATCAGATTTTCTTTTCTTATTTAAATATCCCAAAACAGATGCCACCAGTAAACAGGGAATGCCACACACATTAGTAAGAGGTGAAACTGCTACACAAACTACTACACAAAAGCTATCACTTCATCCAAATCAATATATTGTTCTCTTCTGAAAAGGCCTACTTCACAGCAATGGCTCTTCAATGTCTGGATGTTTCTGATAATATGACGACTCTGTGCTAAAATCACAAGTATTTCCATATTGCTAATTATAATCTGATTAGGTCATCCACAATACACCCTGACTTGCAAAGCAAAGTAATGTATTTTTTCCAAAAAAAAAAAAAAACAAAAAAAAAACCCAACAACAAATAAGCCCCAAATTTTTCCTTTTTTCCTGCAACTTCATGACTCTTTAATCTCATTTTTTTCTCCTACATCAGTTTGATTCTTCTTGCAAATTCACCAGTTTGATTTAATTTCATTTAATTTCATTCTGAGTTGTCTTTTTTTCTCTCTGAATAGTACCCTTCTTCTCCAGCTCAGTATTTTATTAAACCTACATTGGCCCCAATATGCCGTTGTACAGTAGTCGTGATTATCAAAACTACCAGGAGGGCCAATACATTGGATCTTAGTTCTATAAAATGCTGAGCAAAAGCTTTAATGTTAAAAAAGCTTCTCTCTTTTCAGTTAATAAAACATGGATTACCTTTGATTTTTTCAGGTCCGTATGAGAAAACAAACTCCACCTTCCCATACTCTGGGAACCTCTCATCTGCAGAGACACACAGTACAAAAAGTAAAAAAAAAAAGAATTTAAATTTGTCACTCGTAAGACTTATTACTGTGTGTTTTCCCCATTGTTCTGTATTAATTTACATAACTGAACAAAATTAAAATCAATATATATATATATATTTTTTTTTGTAAATTGGATATGGAAATATATGTTCAGTGTTTTTCTTTCACTACAAATCTCTGGTTACTCATCACCATAATCACAGTATTACTGTAAGTGAATGCTTATCTGCCTTCACCACCAGAGGACCCTGTTTACTATGAAACTGTGGGGAACAGTGTACTTTTGCAGCAGGGCACAAGACCTTTTACACACTGAAATCCAGAGATCCAAGCAGCAGATACGGAAGCATCAGTCACTGAATCCATTATAAAGTGCTGAGGTAACATTTTGATTAGTCTAGGTCAGCACTGGGACACTGAACAACACCAGTCTTTTGTTCATAAATACATATTTTCATAGATCGATGCAAAAAAAAGTCAGATTTTTTTTCTCCCTATAAGTATTAATCTTGTGTATTAATAAACTCTTTTGGACACATACCCTTGATTCACAAACATACTATACTATTGTACTGTCTTATGTGTCAAGCACACAAACAAAGACGCTTGCAGCGTGCTGTATAGACCCGTCCACCCAGGTCAAAGTTACCTTTAAAGGTCTCGTCCAGCTCGTTCTTCCCGAAAACCACCCCGAGATCATGGATGGCACAAGTGTGGAACTGCACCCTGAACACAACGTCTCTGGTCGGGTTTCTGTATCTCTTGTGGTAACACTTTAGCTAAGATGAACAGAGAAAGGAAGAGAAAGTTGAGGCTTGGATAAAGAAAAACGGCAGATGGAGGGAAATGCTTAAATAGAAGTAAATGCATTTGTTGTAATCTTACCAAGATGTCTCCCTTTAGAAGCAGTCCAGGTTCAATGGTGATACAGATACTGGTGTTGCTGTCCCCTTGCACATTGCTGTGGTTAAAAAGACAAAATAATAATCTTTAAAATTCAGTCACTTATTACCTCACAGAGTCAGTTTAGCCCTGTATTCAAACACAAACCATACGGAACTGGAATAAAAGTTTCCATACTATATTCCTGACGTATAGACTGGTTGCATTGCCTGGTAGATCTTCAGGAAAGGACGGCAGCCTGTGAAGTGATATAAATAAGGAATTTGAAACATGTTCAAGAAAAACAACACAACTGAGTTCTTTCAGGGTTTTTTGGCAGAGGTAGATACTCACCTCCTTTGGACTCAAAGTTAGGTATGCCGTGCATGATGACGTGATGCAGGAACAGAGGCTTGTTGTTGATTTTTATGTGTCCTGACAGAAGGCCGTTGAAGTATCGCACATACCTGCAGACAAAGAAAAGTAAGCACTCAGTGTCAAAGTCTCAAAGTCTTCGGGTTCAGCTTTATATATCAAGCCTTGTTAAAGCTGTGTACAAATACCAAAAGTGTAGGTTTTCCTCTCTCCCTTCTCCCGCTTTTTCTTTGACCTCTATTTCTAATAACACCTTAAAAGCACCTCAAACACACACACACAAATAAAAAGTTAAAACAGCAAACTAAGGTTGATTGTGTAGGAAGGTAAGGTTGTACAGCCAAATAAGTATTAGCATATCTTGGGTGAAAAACTGATAATTATGGCATGGATTAGATGGAGTAAGATCTAAAATGTGCCCAGTAATTTTACTGAGGTCATAAATCAAGTGAGAAGTACAACTGTTTTCCTATAGACTTCCATACAATCTATTATCTACACTGATCAATAGAAAGAAGGCAGTTTTAAGGCACTTAAAACTGTCTAAATCTATGCTTTTCAGAGATGTCTTGTAACTGAACTGTTTATCAAAGGAAACTTTCAACCTGATGATAACAATCGAATGAAGATTAGTTGATTGTCGATATCACTGGGAAATGTCCTCTGGGGATCATTAATATCTTCACTAAATTCCATGGCAGTCAGTTGAATTCTTGCTGAGATACAGCTATCCTACCACTGAGCACTATCTGGCTCAGTGAGCACAC
Organism: Paratilapia polleni; assembly: GCA_015106735.1. Lineage (NCBI taxonomy): Eukaryota > Metazoa > Chordata > Actinopteri > Cichliformes > Cichlidae > Paratilapia > Paratilapia polleni. The sequence goes on along the minus strand of VUQI01019318.1, from coordinate 12,539 downwards.
CAAATCCTCACCAAATAAACCATCATTCTTTGCAGTTCACCTTTACCACCTGTGAGCTTCAACAGCACAGCCAGAAGCAAGTTCCACTCATAAAAAAGCCTTTATCCACTGTGGGAAATGTCACACTGAATTGATGTGTACAGAGGCCAGTTGGGGGTCTGTTGAGTTACTGTGGTCTGGTTGTTAATGATGATAATGATGATGGTACCGAACGTGACCTTGACCACAGGGTTGCAACATGCACACGCCTCCCTTGCTCTGCTGTCAGTGGCCAGATGGTTTTGCCTCTGTGAAATTCAATTAGACTGAGCTGGGATGCCATGTTAGCAGTACTGAGATGAACAGAGGCTTGTAAATACAGTACATATGTGTGTGATATGAGACATAATTATGTTCTGTCTTTTAACAAGATATCATCCTATAATAAAGGTTTCAGATGAGGCTGTGCTATCACTGAGCCTTTTGGGCTTTTTGGTCTTTAACTCATCTTCTGATGACTTGATTTTCTTTTTCAATTCAAACTTCAAGGAGTGAAGCTGGGTGAAAATGCCTTGTTGATGCCAGAAGTCAGAAGAGAATGGTCAGACTACTTCAAAGTGACAGGAAGGCAACAGTAACTCAAATAACCACTTCTTAAAACCAAGGTATGCAGAAGAGCATCTCTGAAAGCACAACATGCCGTGCCCTGAAGTAGATGGGCTACAGCAGCAGAAGACCACACCACAGGAAACAGGAAACTGAGGCTACAATTCGCACGGGCTCACCAAAATTGGACAACAGAAGATTGGAAAAACGTTGCCTGGTCTGATGAGTCTTGATTTCTGCTGCGATATTCAGATGGTAGGGTCAGAATTTGGTATAAACAACATGAAAGCACGGATCCATCCTGCACTGTATCAACGGTTCAGGCTGCTACTGGTGGTGTAATAATGTGGGGGATATTTTCTTGGCACACTTTGGGCCCCTTAGTACCAACTGAGCATCATTTAAACACCACAGCCTACCTGAGTATTGCTGCTGACCATGTCCATCCCTTTATGACCACAGTGTACCATCTTCTGATGGCTGCTTCCAGCAGGATAACACACCATGTCACAAAGCTCAGATCATCTCAAACTGGTTTCTTACAGTGACTGGAATAAGATAAAGCTGGATTGCGTGGGCTTCTACTAATGCCAGCACTTAATGCATTTGCAATTTTAAAAGTAATGCCACAACATACACTACAGGAGAACTGTACTGTAACCCATTATTCCTGTGATTTCTGTTCGAGTTCTTCTATCTGTGCAACTACAAAGCCGCATAAAACAGGTTAATGGGGTGTTTTGTCCCATAAATCAAATCAGAACACTTCCAATCCTCCCCACAAGTGTTCACTGTGTTTACTGCACCATGTTACCATTTTCACGCTAATCATTTAATGACACTAAAATGCTACACGTAACACCTTTAATCCAGCCTTTTACTGGCTTTCATGGAAGCAGAGGCCTGAGATCATCTCCCACCCTTGATGTTAATGTCACACATTCCAGACCATAATACTGCCAGTCTCTGGGGGCAGAGATAATTATATCCAAAGCAGGAAATAGCAGCAGGGCAGAGGGCAAGCCTATAGACCTGTTAAAGAATGACTGGCTGCCTAATTCACAAGCTGAAATGAAGTGGTGTTAAGTCCCCTGGTGTTTCCTGTGTTCCTTCGCATATCCCCCATAACCTTTTTCCTACTCATCCTTTCTGAGAAGCACAGATCAAGACTCCAATCTTTTCATGTGTTGAAGGGAAACTGTGAGGGGTCAAGCCTTTTAGCGGTTCCCTGTCTAATACGCAAAGGCAGCTAATAATGTGATAGGAGCAGATTTATGACTTAAAGAACAGAAAGACTCCCTTAAGCAAAAGGCATTAGAAAAACATAAATTGCTAAAATATCTTTTAACCATTCTTGATTGGTTTGACTGGCTGTGGTTTGGAGCTACACCACTGTATTGCAAGATGAATTGGAGGAAAATATGCTCTGATATACTTAACAGACAGGAATGAACTGTCAACAAGCCTTGCAGCCTCCCTAGAGACACCAGTGGAATCCCTCAGACAGACAAGAAAAGACAAGACAGATCGCCTCTCTTGGTGCTGTTTACTCATAATTACTCCAATTAAAACAGAATTGGACATAAACAGAAAGAATTAAGAAAGAATTTACTCTGCAGAATTTTTCTTAATCTAAATGGGAGAGCGGGAGTTTGGCTTCACACGCCTCTCACATGTAGAAGCATGGAGCTGAAGTTTCGTTTGTTACTTTCTTCAAAAATGTACAACCATCAAATTTCAAGCAGCAGATATATGCTTGTCTGCTAGAGTGCTTCAATATTACACTATTTGTGGATATAGGTAACATCAAAAAATATGGGAAACACATAATACAGATATTCACCATTAACTAGTTGCTTATTAGCATTCTTATTAGTAGCATAATGACTCTTTATTAGACATTATAAAACAGTTATTAAAATGCTTTATTCTGCCTGACAAGATACTAGATCATTAGCTGAGTAATTTCTCTTAATAACCTTGATAGTGAGAAAGTAAGTTTTTCTACACAGCTTTATTACTTAACCAGAAATCAGCTGTTTAATACATTTTCTAACAAACAGTGCTGTGCAAAAGTCTTGAGCCACCTCTCATTTCTTTATATTTCATATATACTGTATATATATATGTGTGTGTGTGTGTGTGTGTGTGTGTGTGTTATTAAAGAGGCATGCTTTTGTAAACTTGTGTAAACTGTGTAACATCAATAAACAACTAAAGCTGTGTCCACACTGGAAGCAATTTGCTCGTCACGCATCGCTTTGAAGCTGACGGCTGGTCGCTTGCGGACACTCCAGGCTCCGATTGACTAGGTGACCCTCTAACGTATTTACTACCAGGTCATATGTCAATCAACTGTATTCTTCACTCATTGGTAGTCCCTTCAGTCACTTGCCTAAAAGTTTATCGCGGGTCCCACCCACTTGGCATCGCCGTTTTTTCGCCCATAGTCACTTGAAGTCGCCAAATATAATTCACTATCTATGTTCTCCGGTCATCACATCACCGGAAATCGCTTCCAGTGTGTACACCGCTTAAGAAGTGTTAAATCTGATACTTATCCTTCAGAGGCATAGCACCAGTCACCCAGATGGGCTGCACGAGGTCATAAAGAGCTACTCCTTAATATGCTTTATGCACTTACTATTGTTGCAATTGTTTACTTAAAAATAAAATTTGGAAAGCAGCAGATAAACTGCTATATTGCTCAGACTAGTTCTCCTCTGGGCAGATGTCAAGAACAGGAAGTGAGGTAACCTCACCTCCTCTGTGATGGCTGATCCACAGGAAGTGCTTTGTCTTCATAGAAGCGCCTCATTGCAAACCTGTCCAATGCCTGGTCAGCACTGTGAGACACAAAAATTGGGTAAGTGGTGTTATCATTTGTCATACCAGAGAACATCTTGAAGATTGCAAAGCATCAAGGAGAACAGTCTTTATTTTGGAAAACCTGCTGAGTTTGTCCAAGTTTGAGATTTAGAAATAACCCCCAGCTTTCATCATTTATAAAGCAGCTTTAATTCCCCCTGGATCCTTCCCACCTATTCACATCTGGTTGCATTAAAGAACGATGACATTTTCACAGCGTTTCTTCTCCCAGAACCAGAAAAATAAGCCAGCCAGGACCGAGTGTTTAGCTGTTATAATCACATTGTTGTTTAATTTTGAAGGCTGCTCAAGTCCCAGACTTCAAGGTCTAACTGTGATCAATTGTTGCTCCTGTCCTTACATGACCCTTTGAGGGGGAGATTTAGAGGATCAAAGTCCTGAGATCACACTATTTTGATACTGACAGCCTAAAATCTTCACCTCTGTTGAAACTCAACCACCACCAACTTTTAGTACATTTTTGGATGTGTCTGATCTCTGATTCATACCTTGCAGATATGTTGCTGTAATGCATGTACGCAGCTACCACCACTCCTGTTCGACCTCGATTCCCCTGTGAAAGAAACACAGAACAAGACTTGTTTAAATTATTTAAAGATTCAAGGTGCGTAACTGGAAAATTTATGTCAATTAGGAATCATTCCAAAAGGATCATTGTATTAATGATGAAGACCAGCAAGCATTTTCATGTGCGACTGAAACCCCAAAGCTAGAAAGATATACAACATAATAATGTTTAATCAGTCTGCTTGTTTAAAGTGGTCAGTCAAACTCAGAAAAGGAACAGCTCTATTTGAGCATAAAGTTCTTTTGCTTTTCCTGCTTCATCTGGAAAGCATTTGCAAATAATGTAATGTACCCTTAAACAACAGAGAATTGACTGCATAGTTGTGAGAGCTAAACAAGCTGCAACCTCCAAGGTTGAAAAATGAAGGTGAAAAACCAAAACTGCAGTTCCTCAAATGGCCACTTATGGCCTGCTCCACAAGCAAGTTGATCCCCATGGACTCCCATGTTACAGTCATGGTTAAAATGGCTAGCCTAGCACAAAAAACAAGAAATGCAAATTTCCTCCTTTATAACAACTTTACTGGGGGTGACCCATTTAAATTTTATTAATGTTTAAAGTTACACATAATTAAAGGATGGCTGCTTTGAATGACTGGTGGGTACTTATTAGTGTGATAGCTGTCTGCTCGGCTTTACCTCAGCTAATTTGAGGCACTAAAGTGGACCTCTTAATTGTGTTTGTAGTGTTCAGGCCTTTTAGTGTATTTTTAATACAACTGGCAGGTATCTGTGTCTCTGGGATGCACCCTACACTCTACTCCAGCTTGCTGACCAAGTTAGCTAGAGTTAGACATAGACAGTAAGTGTTAGCTGATTTAGCACTCCACCACCTCGTCCAAATACGGTCACTTCCTGTTTGAAAAAACCCAAAAGGTGACAACCAAAATAGCAAATTCAAGGCTTAATCAGAACGTCAATGACATGGTAGTTCATCCAGCTCATGATCCATCACAGTGCACAGGTTATTGCCCGTAAAAAGACAAATGTGACCTTGACCTTGAGCACAGTTTTGGGTGAAGACCCATATAGCAATCACTCTGTAGTTTTGATTAAACTCTGACCAATACTGTAGTAGGAGTAGCGTTTCTTGTGAATTGTGGATAGATGGATGGAGGATACACCTCGCCATGGCATAAGCTTATCGGTCCTTTGGCCAGATGAGCTTAAAACAGTAGTCCATAGCTCAGCAGGTGGCTTCACTGTGACGATATTCATGCTTTATGTAGAGCTATAAAACCGAATAACTACAAATTATGTTGATTTTATGATATCAGCAGTGAAAAAATAACTACATTTCCACATTTACAATCACTACGCCTGGCCAATAAATGCTCCAGCACATCACCCTTGTATTATAACAGATGTATTTATACCTAGTTTTTCTGTTTTACCTTATTGTGTAGTACCACCACATTGTGTGAGTCTCCGTTGAGCCACATGTCAATGGCCTTGCACATGCTACAGATCTTGTCCAGTGCTGGTGCATGGTGGTCTGGCCAGCCAAACTCAAGAACCTGAGGAAGATTATTTAGACCAAAGTTGGTTTCATTTTTCACATTCATTCTCCTTAACTGTGAAGTTAACATACTGGGTATGCCTGTGTTTCTGCTTTCAATAAAACAAAAATATAAAACTGCTATGGTGTTTGTACCTTGTGGTTTAACTTTGTTAAGTCATTCCTCCTTTCGCTCAGGTTGAGCACCTGAAATCAGGAAAAGAGGACATAAGTATATCAAAGCAACTAATGGACACGTGATCCATTTTAGAATAGATGTTTTTTCTGTGAAATCTGATTTTCAATACAATCAATACAAGATGCTCTGCGTCTCAAGCGTAAGTGGTAACAGAGTGTAATGCTCTAGTTTCAGTTGGGGGGATTTCTCACCAGATAGTGCTCGCCGTGTTTTGACCGCAACATTGTCGCCACTTCCTTGAGGTTTGTGTTGTAGCTGTGCTCCTCGGCCCCGGCGGGGAAAGAGAGAGAGATGATTCTCTCCGTGATGTAGACCAGATCGACCTCATAGCTCTCCTCCATGGCCTGAACCACACTCTGACTCCTGCAGAGACACAGGGTGTAGAAGGTATTAAAGCTTATCCCAGCAGCAGATTGTACATCACAGTGCAATTTCACATTTTTGATTAGTAGCAAGCTCTTATTGAAGAAACAGAAGCCCTGATTTCAAAGGTAAGGATCTGTGCTTTTGTATGTTATTAAAATAAATGCTATTCTTTTATTATATAAGGTTTACAATGAATTTAAAGCATTTGGGGATGGCCCCAATTTCTTGAGCTTTGCAACTTCTGTGAATCAAACTAAACTGCTCATCATTCACTGAATGATGAATTAATGTGACGTACCAGTACACAGTGTCATAAAATGACTCTGAACATTTAGAATAACTGCTAGCACATCTGAATTGAGCATGGTTTAGTCAAAGGAGTCCACAGAGTCAAGCTCAGGCCACAATGCCCTTCTGCAAATCCTACTGGCAATTCATGTCATACAGTGTCATATAGGACTAGAGCCCAACCAATATAGGACGTTTAAGACCGATACCAATACCAATATTTGGTGCTTTAAAAATTGCACTATTTTTCTTCTTTCAGACACATGAAACATAAATTTCCCTAATATTTGTTATGTGTAGTTATTTGTGAGTCTTTACTAAGATCATATGACAATGCAGTTCTTGTTTTAATCTTGTTTTATTGTGACAAGTCATGGATTACTCGTTTGCACTCTGCCCGACTGCTCAGATCCGCTGGTTGTTGTGCTTGTGGCATTTCAAACACGTTGCCAACAGAAAAGTTGCAAAGTGCCCTCTGGTGGACAAACTATGCAACATCAACATTCATAACATTGAAGGGCGTTTCTCTCATCTCTTCTTTACTTTCTAAATGTTCATTTCTCAGCCGTTATAAATGCAGATTCATATATATTGGAAAACAGGTAATATAGGCCAATATATTGGTTGGGCTCTATGTAGGACACTGTATTTAACTTGCTTTAGCCTATCTACAGTTGCAGCTGCCTCTGCAAGCCACGTTGCAGGCCACCTCCGGCCGAGCTCCTCATTTTCATGCCATTTCTAACTTAAACACTCTCATGTCTGTTCTCAATTCATTATGTGTAAATCAGGGGAAAGTGAAATGAAATACAAACAATGAAATATACTAGTAGTTGTCACTATAGCTACTATATAGTTGCCAGAAACGTTTAGCAGGCACATCTACAAAACTAGAGATCATTTTAGGAGGACACATCTTTGAAAAGGATACTTTGACCTTTTAACCTTCTAAACAAAAGCAGCTGCCACACCATTACCTAAATAGTCATAATCATCAGTTTTGTTCGCTACAGCTGAATACCAGTTTCCAGTTATCATCTTGTATAGGACTGCAGCTGTGAGAACATTTCTTGAACTCTCTGATTTCTCTCCGGGACTAACCAACAGAGTTTATCACAAACATCCACTTCATCAAATGTAAACTCCTGCAGCTCACTCTTATATTTCTTGGAAAGGAAAAGATTTACAGTCCTTCCCTGACTGTTGACATGACCTCTGCTGATATTACACAACCTATTTCACCGGCCACACAGTGATAATTTTTTTTTTCTTTGTTTTTGGTTAGCGGGCATACAATAAAGCCCTGCATGAGAAACAGCCATGCTTCAAGAATAACAGGCAGTGGAGAATATGGAGTGAAAATTTACATTCCTGCACATCCAGCACAAACAATTAGATTCTAATGTTCATTAACAAGAATCAAAGACTGCAATGATTTAAAGCACTTATTAAAGTCCAAACATTAATTAGCTAATGTTAGAAGACATGCTTTTAAGACTGCAGGAAAAAGACTTAATTTATTCCATATAATTTATTCAGCCATTTTTTCTAATGAAAGAAACGTGAACAACATATAACATGACTGTACAATGATGTTGCCTTACCTTGACTGCTTTCGCCTTATCTCCACACTCTTGCAGGACCTCGTAGATCCCTGGTGAGCGCGTGCACACATACACACATGGACACACACAGGCAGAGGGTGGGAGACAGAGGGAGAAAAATGATTCATAAGCAAACTCCATCTGGTAGTCATGATGATTTTATTGAATTATAGTCTGACATAACCTATTAGAGAAAAGTCAGATCACAGACACAAAACTGAGACTGTTTTGAAAAGATGGAGAGAGAGAAGAAGCAGCAGAAAGAGAAGAGAATAAAAAGTAGAAGAAGCAGCAGACAAAAGCAAGAATAAAACCAAGATAGTGAAGAACTGGACACTTGACAAACAGGAAAAGAACAACAGTCAGAAGTTAAAGAAGAAGAGGTGAATGAGAAAGCGGAAAGGTAAAATAAATAGAAAAGAAGAAACAGTAGAAGATATGTAAGAAACAAGTATGAGAAATGAGGAGTGTGTTTCAAGAGAAAACCATCCTGACTCAGGTCTTGTCAGGACTTCAGCGCACAGTTTAATTATCCTGTCCTGTACCCACATATATTTACAGAGGGAAGAGTGAGACTCAGGTTGTTTCACTGTAACAGGGCTGCAGATGGAAAATGTTACTAAATATGCTGTTCTGTCGAGGAATTGCTGCATAATAGATGTTAGAGTTGGCTCTTCCTCTTACTGCCTGTTGGCCGAGGGGAGAACTCCGTATGAGTCAGCTGCCGTCAGAAAGATGAAGCCATCCAGAAAAGACAAAACGACAGCTGAATTTATCTCCGCGGACATCATCTGTGACATTCTTTACTTTTTCCCCACAGCATCATAAAGTGAGTGTTCAGCTTTGCTGGTGAAGCGGTTAAACAGTGATGTTGGCAAAAAGGGTCTCAAGGTTAAACATGCAGCCTCCATGGCTCTCCATAATGCTGGTGAGCAGCTTCTCACAGAAAAACTAATGCAGCCCCCCCGAGCCAAAATGGGAACATAATTCTAAGTGATCTGACAGGAACCAGATGCTATGCGCACCACCGACAATGGTGTTTGCAAAATGAAACAGCCTGTTCACACGAGGCTTCAGAGGTGTTTCACCGTTATGTGTCACATCGCAGGGACAATCTGTTGGCTTGTAGCAACATAGGTGCACAAATGAAAGTCAATCTGTATGTAAAGTGGGGTAAACATCTCTGAGATTTTATGTGCATTTTTCACATGATAGCACCAGGTTTCGCATTTACTTCAAATTTACACGGGTACCTTAGATCTCAACTATTGACCTCAACAATTAAAAACTTAAATTTAACTTTATTTAACTGTTTTAACATTCCACAACTATTAACTTAGAATTTTAACCATTTATCCACTACCTTTAGACACTACTCCAGTTAGCAGCTATTTATTTACCAATCTTATGTCTTTATTCATTATTTTGTTTACAATTTGAACTGTTTATCCATACTTTTATCTTGCTAGCTCATCTGTTAATTTATACTGTTAGCTAGCAATTTAACTCTCAGACATAGCCTATTTCTTTTTTTTTCTTTTTAATTTTGAATGTTTATCCATCATTCTAAATTGGCCGTAGGTGTGAATGTAAGTGTGAATGGTTGTCTTTCTCTCTATGTTAGCCCTGCGTCAGACTGGCGACCTGTCCAAGGTGTACCATGCCTCTTTGGGATAGACTCCAGACCCCCCGCGACCCTGAACTGGATAAGCGGAAGAAAATGGATGGATGGATGGATGTTTATCCATTATATTTAGCTAACAAATTTGTTTATCCATACTTTTATCTTAACTGTTGTTAATTCATGCTGTTAGCTAACAATTTAACTGCTCGCTGTCATGATGTCAAGTCTTCGTTACAAATGCGCACGACTCTCTCAGTTTGGAAACTATGGATACTGTGAAGTTTTGAAGATTTGATAAACTCAAACAAATGGAAGTAATAAACACAACTTCAGCTCCTGTTATTTTTTTTCTTAAATCAAAATGAGGCTACATTGACTAGTGAGTCTCGTTAATAAACTCTTTACAAACAGGTCTGTGTACAAGCAAACTGTCTGCCATTTTCCAGTGTCTATTGACCAGTGTTGGTACTAAAACGCGGAACAAGCCAAATATGAGGACTAAAAAAAGCTTTATGTTTAGCTAACAATTTCAACTTCGTATCCATACTTTCATCCTGGTATCTCAACTGTTAATCCACACTAGGTAGCAATTAACTGCTAGGCATAGCCTATTTTAACACTAGTTTACAATTTTGTCTTCATTGTTTTAACTAGCTACTGTATTTAAAATTTATCCATTATGTTGAGCTAACAACTTTGTTTATACTACAAGCTAAGCAATTTTACATGTTTATCCTTACTTTTATCTCGCTATAACAATTTCTACTGTTAGATAACAGTTTAACCGATAGTTGTCATGATGCCAAGCTTTTGTTAGTTTTGATTAGTCGCTGCTTCCTGTTTTAGTTCTGAGACTGTGTTTCAGTGTTTCTGATTCTTGCCTTTATCTGGTTTCCCACTTCTTGTATACTACTTGTCTGTTCACACTTGTGTCGATGTATATTTAGATTCCGTTTATATATTTAGACATTTATGCATTCCATGTGGTTTCCTAATTTATATTATTTATATATTATGAATAATATGTCTCTATTATAAATATGTTTTTTATCATATATTTAAATATATAAATAGCCATTAATGCATTTGGTTTTCCCATTTTCTACTGCTTAGGCATTACTTTTGGTTAAATGTTAACTTTTCAGCTTAAACTTTTAACACTGTATTCTTTAAACAATTTTAATAGTTGAGCTATTCTTTTCATTTTACCCCAGGGGTCTATTTGTTCTTCTGGTTAGCAATCACTGCATTTGCACACAAAATGTGTATTTATTTGTGGGTGTAAATAGCCCGTAACAAATTCATTATTTTCCTCTCAGTTTAAGAATAACTGTGCCCAGCCCTTTTAGGCAAATTTTTTAACAATGAATTTCTATATTTGGAGTTTACTCATCTGACTAATTTGTAAACATAAAAAACAAACAACGACAAAAGAATGACAGCCTATTTGCATGGGAGTGGCCTACCTTGGTGAATTGGTACCCAGTGCTATACCTCCAGGATGAAAGCAGGTGGGCAAAATGCCTTCGAACGGCGCTGCCCAGAGGCATGGCTAGGAATCACTTTTCTCTATTTCTGTACCACGATAAAACTGCAAATGACAGGCTTGTCGGAAAAAATTGTAAGATTCCAGCCAAAATTTGGGGTTGTACAACTCATTCTTTTAGATGTCAGAGCATTATCCAGGTGATCAAAGCTTAATCTTTTAGTCACTACGATGAGGAGCTCCAGTTTCATCCTCATGATAAAGATGTTAGAGTCCCTGCCTTTTTTGCCAAGCCTAATCAGCGATTATGTAATATACCATGATGCATCTTCCCTTTCTTCTTTCCTCCTCAGCTGTCTTCTTCCTACTTTCTCCTGCTTTCTCTCAGGCTCTCCCTCCCGCCCACTTTGTGTTCTCTGGAACTACTCCTCCCTTGGTCTTATTATCTCTCATTATTTCTGACTACCCCCTCTCCCCTCCTGCTTCACTTGCCTCATGTTTTTCCCCATGCCGTGAGCTTGTGTAGTGTATAGTTCCTGTATGTATGTTTGATCCTAACTACAATTAAGAACATGATTGCACGGTTGCATAAAATGTGGAATAAAAACAATATTTTTGATTTACTGTATGTAGAGTTGACACCCCTATATCCACTCTACATTTCGTGAGCCAAAAACTGATTTTAAAAAATCCACATAATACACTTGGATGACCCTCAATAGGGCCCACACTGACTCAGTTATGGTCACAATGGTGCATTTCGACTCCAAACCACCATGGACTAACCAAATAAATATTCCATCTGCACTTGAGTCCACACACCACAGATACTTGTGCACATACAGTGCAGTGAAAAAGTATTTGCCCCCTGATTTCTTAGATTTTTGCACATTCATTTATTTAGGGAAAAAAGCTATCCAAACCTACTAGGCCCTCTGTGAAAAAGTAAATATCCCCTACACCTAATAACTGGTTGTGCCACCCTTGGCTGCAAGAACTACAATTAAGCTTTTGCGATAACTGGTGATAACTCCACATCGCTGTGGAGGAATTTTGGCCCACACTTCTTTGAGGAATTGTTTTAATTCAGCTACATTGGAGGGTTTTCGAGCATGAACGGCCCGCTTAAGGTCATGCCAAAGTATCTCCACCTTTTGTTTTTTCAGTCATTCAGAGGTGGACTTGCTGGTGTGTTTTGGGTCATTGTCCTGCTGCATAACCCAAGTGCTCTTGAGCTTCAGGGAACAAACTGATGACCAGACATTCTCCTTCAGGATTTTCTGGTAGAGAGCAGAATTCCAAATTCAATTCATCAGTCCACAGAATATTTTCCCAAAAGTCTTGGGGATCATCAAGATGTTTTTTGGCAAATATGAGACGAGCCTTTGTGTTCTTTTTGCTCAGCAGTGGTTTTCTCCTTGGAACTCTCCCAT
>VUQI01019317.1:0-20517 GCA_015106735.1 Paratilapia polleni | reverse complement strand
GAGCGGGGGGGGTGTGGCGGGGGGGGGGGGGGGGGGGGACAGAGACCAGCCAGTATGTACAAATATAGCATAAAGTATGTGAGTCTTCTCCTGTTGCAATATGTACTCTACTGTGTTATTGTGTTAGAGAATCTTTGAGGCTGAAGGTCAACCTATTCCTCATGAGCTCACCTTGATTGATGAGGAAAGGTTTACCTTAACCAAAAAAATGGAGAAGGGGGAGGAATATAACTGGCCATTGGGCTATTGTGAATGTCCGTGGCCAGAGAGGAGGGAATGTCACTGTGTGTGCAGCCATCAGCCACAGAGGTGTCTGCCACCGCCATGCTGTCCTTGGTCCCTGTACCATACCTTTCTTGCTTTTCTTGATGGTCTAAGAGATCATGTACACCAGAGGAAGCCAGCACAACCATAGCAGCCTCACTACATTGTTATCTGGGGCAAGATTCAGATTCCATCGAGCTTCTCTGGTTTGTGACTGGTTCACCAATAATTATTTTGGCGTTATCCAGACAAGAGAAGGGATACTGTGTCAAAATAATTTTTTTGTTTACTGTATTCACCTGTTTTATTTCATTTCTTTTATGCGTTACAGTATACTGGTTTTGAAGTTGTACTGAATGGTGGAGTACACTAAGGAATAAAAAATGTGCAAGTGTAAACATCTGTCTGTTGTGTTCATCATATAAAGAGGTTTTTGTGGGGCAGAACCATAAGTGACATTACTCATTGCCAGTTTTTACAGTAGTATTTTGATCTCACCAGTGTGTAAGACTATGTTGTAGTGTATGTACAGTGCTGTGAAAAGGTATTTGCCCCCTTCCTGATTTCTTAGTTTTTTTGCATATTTGTCACACTTACATGTTTCAGATCATCAAACAAATTTAAATATTAGACAAAGATAACACATTTCATTTATTAATGGAAAAACGATATCCAAACCTCTGTGAAAAAGTAATTGCCCCCTAAACCTAATAAATGGTTGTGCCACCCTTGGCAGCAAGAACTGCAATCGAGCATTTTTGATAACTGGCAATGAGTCTTTCACATATACTGTGGAGGAACTTTGGCCCACTCTTCTTTGCAGTATTTAATTCAGCCACATTGGACGGTTTTCAAGCATGACTGTTTAAGGTCATGCTAAAGCATCTCAATTGGATTTAAGTCCAGATTTTGACTAGACCACTCCAAAACCTTCATTTTGTTTTTTGAGCCATTCAGAGTTGGACTTGCTGGTGTGTTTTGGATCATTGTCCTGCTGCATAACCCAAGTGCTCTTGAGCTTAAGGACATGAACTGATGACCAGATGTTCTCCTTCAGGATTTTCTGGTAGAGAGCAGAATTCATGGTTCCATCGATTACAGCAAGTCGTCCAGGTGCTGAAGCAGCAAAGCTGCCCCAGACCATCACGCTACCACCACCACGTTTGACTGTTGGTATGATGCTCTTTTTATGAAATGCTGTGTTAGTTTTATGCCAGATGTAACAGGATGCAAACCTTCCAAAAAGTTTAACTTTTGTCTCATCAGTGCTTGAGTTTCTTTAGATCGTGGCATAATGTGTTGCTTTTTGAGATCTTTTAGCCTACTTCACTTTGTCAGACAGGTTCTATTTAAATGATTTCTTGATTCAACAGGTCTGGCAGTAATCAGGCCTGGGTATAGCTAGTGAAATTGAACTCCACTTTCCAGAAAATGTGGTTAATCCCAGTTAATTCATGATTTAACAAGGGAGGGCAATTACTTTTTCACAGAGGGCCAGGTAAGTTTGGATAGATTTTTTTCCCTTAATAAATGAAATCATCATTTAAAAACCACATTTTGTATTTACTCAGGTTATCTTTGTCTAATATTAAAAGCTGTTTGATGATCTGAAACATGTAAGTGTAACAAATATGCAAAAAACTAAGAAATCAGTAAGGAGGCAAATACTTTTTCACAGCACTGTGTTCTTTCTTTTGTGTTATGTCTGAAGGCAAAGTTTGGTTTTTCAGCAAGACTGGATTTTGAGTGGAGAGTTTGGTTTTGACCTGGACGTTGGAGGTTTTTGGAGCTGAGTGTGCAGTTGTGGATTTTTGTTTAGAGTTATGGAAAATGGAGGCGTGATTTCAAAAAAAATTAGCAGTTGGGAAAAACTGTAATTGGGACCCTTACAAATAAAAAGGCTTTTCCATACACTGCTCTGGCTCTACTTGTTATTGGTGAAGCCTCAATTCTAACCTTGTGGACATTGTCATCTTGGTTTTTAGAGCCAAAGGTGAAGTTCTAAGTTATCACTTACTGATTATCAGCTAGCAAACCTGGTTAAGAAGGTGTATCCATAAACAGTACAGCTGCAGTGCACAGCTGCCAATACCTGCCAATTATTGCTAACATACTAACAATTACAAACATTTCACTCACAAAACCTGGATCACAAACTTCTTGAATGGGCTGTTAGTACAATTAAACACACAGTAGGCCATATTATTTGCATATAAATGCCTTTAAATGCTCCAAAAGGCACCAAACGCAAGCAGATAGCAACTACATTGGCATTAACCTGTTTTTTAAAGTGGCAACACACCTATTAATGCATGACTTTAAGTCTGGGAAATTAGCTATAAAGACATGTTTTTTTTCTGCTGTAAAGATGGCCTGTTTTTGTTTTGTTTTTGTTTTTTTTGGAAGCCTCAATTTGTTAGATGTTAAACTTGATCTTACAGTTGCATCACAAACAAAATCATTTTATCCTTTGTAGAGATTGTAAGTAACATTGCTTATGACTACTACATCAAGAAAAAATAGGCACCTAATAAAATTGCAAGCAGTGATGTATATAGAGTTTTCAGAAATATGTATTTTAGACCAATTTTTCCAGCTCTTTAGGGCCACGTTGAAGGCTGGGACAACTGACCTGGTGATCCCCAGTGTTGGCAGTCCTGCCTGTGTGTAGCTAAAAATTCTCCTTGCAAAGTTGAGTTTAGCATGAAAATTTTTAGCATATTGTGTGATCACTAAAAGCATGCTCATTCTTGGTTTAATTTGTTATTTTTAACATGAAGTCATAACAAATGTCCTGTGTAAACAGGCAGAGCTTCACTAAATACAGGCTATAATCAGTGGGCCTGTTATCAGCCACACATAATGAAGAAATCTCTTTTCTTTTTCCTCTGCACAATCATTGCATGCATTGTACTTTCAAAGTGACCAGCTGGCTCTCCTATCAGCCTTCACTGATTCCCAAAGTGAAACTTTAAGCACATAAGCACATGGCACTCACTGAAACTGACATATGCTGGTCATACGAATTCAAAAACTTTAAACGCACAGTAATAGTGTATACAGCCGCACCTTAAAAGTGGACAACCTCAGTGCACAACCATAAACTGTACATAAGATAGATGTAGCCACCACATGGTTACGCCTTGGTCATAAGCAGAGCTTTGCAGACCATCGTCTACATGTTGTAGCTGTACAGTCACCAGGGGGTAGTGTCAACTGGTCTGTAGCCTACTCTTATTCACGTTTGTGCTATTGTTGGTCCTTTAGCTTAGCTCCTGCCAGAGAAGACCAGATTTATGACAGAAAGAACTGTTCGAGCTGCATGTGGATTTTGCCAGTTACCATATTTAAATGAGAGGCTGAAGTACTAAGTTATCAGCTAGCAAGCTTGGTTCGCAAGCTGTCCTCCATAAACTGAATGCAGATACCTGCTGATTAGTGCTAAGAGACTAATAAAGTACCAGAATTTTACTCAGCAGAACTGAACCACACAGCAGGCCATAATATTGGTCAGATAGGTACCACCAGTACAAACATGGTGCCAAGGTGCATTTCAGTGACTCCATTTAGAGAGCTGTTGTGAAGCAATCCACAGAGGCAAGGACATCCAGCAAAAACAAATAAATAAATAAAAATCTGCTAAATCAAACACGTGGAGGTTACTCTGGGCGCATCATCAGACCTGAAATAGCCAGTTACACACAAAGAGGTTTCTTCTTTGGATAGCACTTATACATTATTTTAGATATTTGAACTGCTGTTTCAGCTATAGAATAATAATAATACTGATAAACTCTAACTTATTTTGTGCCTCCAACGCACACTAAACTTCCTAATGATGTGTTTCAGAAGCAAATACCACAGAATCCGATGACTCAGTGATAAAAAATGAGCTATTAATGGTATGTGGCCAGAATTTAAGATGCACTTACACTGTCTTTAATCTTGATCTTTGAGTATATCAAACTTAAACGTGTTTTTATTATTAGCATTATGTGCTCAATATGGTCATTTGGACACTCTTATCTTCCACAGACTGTGTTCATGAGACGTGGTAAAAGGGCTAGTATCTTTGCGCGGTTTGATCTTATAGAGCAGCAAGAATTGTGGTTTTGCTCTTTGTTAAGCGTCAAATAATTATTAGGCGGAAAACAGTGAATGTTTGCTGCAACGGGAAGAGGTTTGCAATCGTAGTGTTTTGTATTTTGACAATGCATTGAGTAGGACCAAAGATGTACAGGACAGCGGCGGAGGGATACAGTTGTCAAACTGTGGTATGGCACGTCGCTGGCTTTAGGTTTCCGGGCAACTCTGCTGCAACACAAGGATACAGTCTGCACAGATTTCCCGAAACATTTGTTATACAGAAGTCCGGTTTCATTTAAGTGCTCTGTTTGAGTAGTTGATTCCTAAGTAAGTGAAATACAAGACTTTTAACTGAGCCTTTCTTCATCTTCACGGAGCTTGAAAAGTCAACGGGACAATGGTGAGTGTAGGCTAGCTAACGTAAGCTAGCTAGCCTTAGCTATGAATCGTTTACGCCGACTGTAATGTCCTCATATCGCACTATAATAGATACCATGTAATCGTTACTGCATACGGTCTAAAGCATTAAAGCAAATCTTCTTTTAGTCATGTAATATAGCACAACTTAACTTCACATGGACATTGCAGTTAGCATTGTAATGTTAGAAAACTGCAGAAAATCTCGCACCTGACGTGCATGCAGCGCTACTTTCTTGTCATTCTGTCGTCAGTTTATGGCAGTTCTCGATTTTCTATGTACTTGACAGGTGATGAGAGAGAAACATTTTATTTATTAGTATCTGTCAACTGCGCAGCACAAACGCCGTATTGTGAGAGGGCACAGGAGGCCTGCTTAATGCTGTAATGTAACACCATTCATTTGATTGATACGCACAGTGATTGCAGATAATTTGGTTTCAACCTGCGTGCTTGGACACATATATGCGGCTTTTTTTTTTTTCCTCGCTTTGACTCGAGAGTGGGTGTGGTGGCGGTGAAGGTGCTGTGTAAAAATAGACCGTCCAGTGTGAACGTGATCTTGCCCACCTCCTTAGTCTTACAAGAAAGACGACAGAACTCCGGATAACTGTCATTTCTGACATGCCACATAAGGTGCTGCAGCACGGGCATTATCTCTGTTAGCCACATCAGCAGGGTGTTTTGAATGTACTTAGACATGCGCAACAAGCGAACAAAAAAAGGTTGTATTCGCCACCGATTGCGGTTACATAAGAATACATCTCACAGGTAGCAACACTTGTTTGTCTTATTGCATGGCGATCAACGACGAGCTGCAACATTTTGGAACATATCCAGTACCACCATGACACCATCTCCTCCGTTACGTATTGCGCCATAACGTTGAACCGCATTCTGCTCCTGCTGAATGATCCTCTTTTCCACCCCTCCTTTCTCGCCTCCCTTCCCCCCGCATTGAACCAAACCATGCCTGGTGCAGTCGGCTGTCAGGACCCGCAGTGCACCCACCAAAATGGGAACTAACTATTTTAAATAGATCCTATTATAGCACGACATATGAATATCTGCCTCTTTGTCTTATCATTTATCATTCTGCATACTGTAAAAGACCAGACGCATGGTCCTTCACTGTCTTTGCCAAGTAAGGAAACTTGGACAGCTTATTTAGTCACATGCTGCTGAAACACAATTTGCAAGTGTAATTATACTGCCTGCATCTGAGACAGCTTTTGTCATCAAGAGAATATGTGATATAGTCTATGGTGTAGTGATGAGTAAAGAGCCAGCAATACTGTTCTGCAGAGCACTTTTTACAGCAGCTGTATAAATCCTCCAGCTCTCAGGCTGTGCTCTGCTCTGATCCAGACACTGCTTGTTTCAGCAACACCGAATTGGTTGGCAGTGAACAGACTGGATAGTCTGCAGTCTGCCTTGCTCCCTTCTTCCTACCCCCCTTCCCCTCAAACATGGTGACTCATTGAAATTGACTTGAACGCATGGCATTACCACCACCAGAAGCTACAGAAATGTTAGGTTTAATCTATTTGGTTTTGAAAAGGCAAGCTCTTGTTTCCATTACCTGTGGTGCAAGAGCACGTCGACACAGTGAAAACAACATGTTTGTTTATTTGAGGCATTAGCTCTAGGGCAAATATGCAGAGTGAGTCTTTAGGCCGCATTACAATATATCATTATCAGCTTACCCTCATCACTGAATTAGTATCGGTGCTAAATTGTTGTAGACTTTAATGGTTTGTTTTATGCAGCAGTTATTTCTTTCATCCTGAAGGAGTACACAAAGCAGAAAGCACCCACAAAGCAACAGTTGTCAGAGAGGTTAGTCTGTCATTTTTTTTTAAACTGAGTCTAACATCTAAATGTTAAAAAAAAAAAGACTCAAAGAGATGGTTAAATACGGTGATATTCAGTGTGCTACATTGGCGACCCTGTTCGTGTCTCACTAATTATAGCAGGCGTGTGTATTTCGGGCTGTGGAGTATTTATACCCGTCCCTCATCACACTTTCTCAGCCTGAAGTGAGCATGTTGACTGACTTGGACAGCCCTGATAAGACTTCACATGGAGGGCGAAATTATGTCTCAGGTGAACTTGAAAAATGAATGTGGGTTACATGAGTGTAAATTCTGTATTTTATTTATTAAATGGTCTATTTATTTATTTATTTTTTATACAAGTAAAAGTGGCAAAAACTAACACCTGTAGGTACCTGTAGGTACTTTCTTCACAGAAGTTAGGATGGGTGCTTTGTGTAAAATAATCATGTCTGCATTTTTGATTTAAAATAAGAAATAAACAAAATAAATATGTAGCTTCACCTTCTGAAAGCGGTATGAGTTTACTCTCTTCTATGACCTTACTCTAATAATGCAGTAAGTACATTTTACATCCAGTCAAACACAAGTGAACAGATCTTAAATAAATAGTAGATTTATAGTAGGGCTTTTTATGCTTTGCGTCAATGACTGTAGTTTTATCTAGGTCATAGGTAATGGCTGGATCCAGCTGCCAGATAGCACCACAGTCTGTTTTGAATTAGTTTTTCTAAATTGCATTTGCATTGGGAGATCTGTTTACATTGTTTGCACAGTGCAGGTGTTCCTCATTTTGCCTGCTGGAAATTCTCGGTAATTATTATGTTGAAGATTTTTAACTCCCATCCACCCAGAAGTGGTATTTAACATGTGACTGCCTAGTCATATACTTTTCAATATAAGGGAAACAACCATTTCATTACACTTGGTCTACTTTTCAGGTTTTTCTGGGACTTAATCATGTTCCCCATCTAACTGGATTTGCATCACCTTCACACTACTGTGGCATCTATGGAATTTGCAGCTGTATATTATTTTGTATTTGTCTAGTCATAGTGTCAAATGAACTCACCATAAAAAACTTTCTTGAATACAATCTACAATTTAATAATTATTAATGACCACTAGCAGGGTTGGAAAAATAGATTATTTCCATGATGGAACATCAGTGTTTTATTAGTGTCTTTTTCCTTTTTCAACAGGCTGATCAGCTGACTGAGGAGCAGATTGCTGGTGAGTACATATCTTAACCATGTTTGGCTTGTTTTAAGTTTAGCAGCACCTTAATTCTCCAGCAAACCTCAGAAACTAGGCTGACTCAGAGATTAAACAAACCTGAGGTCTACACTAATTATGGTCCAATACTATTAACAAGATAATTGAATTCACATGTCTTCCTTAGGTGTAAATCAGACCCTGGATAATGAAAATCAGGAGGGTTTTGAGTCAGGCGTCCCAGAAATCAATGTGAAATACTTTTATGCAGTTTATGCTGGTATACTTATCAGGGGTCATCTGTTCAGTGTCCTGACTGTCCCAAGTGCGCTGACAATATTGCCTAGATGTGTTTTTTAATTCCTTAGATCACTTCAAAGACTGAAAATGAAAGTCTTTATTGAATTCAGTCTTCATTGTAACTCAGTGTTATTTCTGTAAACATACAGAGTTCAAGGAGGCGTTCTCGCTGTTTGACAAGGATGGCGATGGTACAATTACCACCAAGGAGCTCGGGACTGTCATGCGCTCTTTGGGACAGAACCCTACAGAGGCTGAGCTGCAGGATATGATCAATGAGGTGGATGCTGATGGTGAGATCAAAAAAATTACACAAAAGCTTGAAATAACAGTACTTCTGATATCTGAGATAAAATAATTTGTTTCTATTGTCACTATATACATGTATGTATCTATAGATTGAATACAGTCTATTCTTACTGCCATGTCTGTGGTAATTAATAAAAATGTATACTTTTTTGGACCAAGTTCAATTATCTTGATTCAATTTTTTGTTTTTCTTCTCAAATTACTTGATGATAACACTAACTTCTTTCTGTTTTATGATTTTTAGGTAATGGTACAATTGACTTTCCTGAGTTTCTAACAATGATGGCCAGGAAGATGAAAGATACAGACAGTGAGGAGGAGATCAGAGAAGCCTTCAGAGTCTTTGACAAGGTAAAGTAGGAGCAGACTGAAAATGTTTAATTGCACCATTCAGCAAAAGTAGAAACTCTCTCTGTCCTGGCCATGGATAACTTTGTATGTCCATTGTATCCATGTTGACAGCTAGACGAAAAAAAGCTTCAACCCCCACTGATGTGAGAAATTCCTGCATGTATAAAGACAGACATGTTTTGAACTTTTTTTTTTTTTTTTTCTTTTCCCCAAACCTCCACTTTGGTCCATTAAAAGGCAGTGTTTGTGTCTTTCTGCTAGCTGAAAGTCTTAATCTTAAGTATCCTAAACATGCAAACATTGAGCATTTAGCTCAGTAGAGTTGAGGCTAAAGAAGTAGAGCTTTATCAGGAACTTGACACCACAGGTGAAGAGAACAGTGAACTCTTGTTTGTGGCACTTTGATAGCTGTAGACTTATTCATGTAGTACAGTCCTAGCTGCCCTAACACATCACAGAAGTTTTTTCTCCATTTTTTGCCACTTGTAGGATGGTAATGGTTACATCAGTGCAGCAGAGCTACGGCACGTCATGACCAACTTGGGTGAGAAGCTCACTGATGAGGAGGTGGATGAGATGATCCGCGAGGCTGACATTGATGGAGATGGTCAGGTCAACTATGAGGGTGAGATGTTGTTTATTAGCTTACAACCAAACCCACCGTGCTCCTTGTTAGTTTTCAAACATGAAAATCTGCAGCTTTTTTTGTGTGTTTGTTTTTACTATGCACCAGCAGTACTGTCACAGAGATATGTTCATTGTTGAATCGAAGTTTAAGTGTTTTCTGTTCTTTCTTTTTTTTTTTTTTTTACAGAGTTTGTCCAGATGATGACAGCCAAGTGAAGAGAAATTTAAAATTTCTTTTAACGTTGCTTGTCCTCAATGATCACTGTCAAATATACCAAAAAAAAAAGAACAATTCTCAAATGATAAATTTACCCCCTCAAAAATCACTTGTCTAAACAGTTCTGCAAATTGTGCTTCAGTACATCCAGCTACTTCTAAGGTATCTGTTTCACCAACACCAACAGAACAGAATAATCCCTAGAGAAGTTAATGGACCAAGCTTTAAGAGGGCCGAAGCCCCCAGTACTTCAGACCAAGATTATGCTGAGTCACCCAGCTCCTGATTAATTTAGAGGAAAGAGCAACACTGTAAAGGCAGAGGGATAGGAACCTATGCCACAGTTCATGTAGAGAAGTTGGCTTTTCAATTCTTACCTGATAGTCTCGAACAAAGAAAATCGACTCTCTTGCACCAGTGGTGATTCTCCAAATACTGAATTGAGTACTCTTCTTGCATGCACCCTTTCTGTGACTGTCTCTCGTGACAACAAGGAGGCTCTGATCTTATCAGAGGTAGTGGTCAGATTGTGTACACACTGGAGGTATATACATAAATATATAGCTATATATCTGTAAAATTTGTGTCACTATTGATTATTGCAGGAGCAAATAGTTGCAATGTAGGG
This sequence comes from Paratilapia polleni, assembly GCA_015106735.1. Taxonomy (NCBI): domain Eukaryota; kingdom Metazoa; phylum Chordata; class Actinopteri; order Cichliformes; family Cichlidae; genus Paratilapia; species Paratilapia polleni. The sequence goes on along the minus strand of VUQI01019317.1, from coordinate 10,268 downwards.
TGTTTATTGGTGCTCTGCTGGAGATGAGCATTCTTATACCTTGAAGAGTTCGGACGAGAACGAGGGACTGAAAGTTGCTGGATGTTTTTTATCCTCAGTTGGATGTTATTTTGTCTTGTTTTGAGTCATGGGCTTTACGTTGCCTGCAGCACTGATTGGAGACAGGAGTGTGTTGAATTGCTTCAAGATGATTAATGTGAAAACACACTTGAGGACTGCAGTTAATACATTTGTTCTGCAAACAGATATCCTGATGATACAATATTGATGTAACGCTTTATAAATGTGTTCTCAAATAGTAATGTATTGCTGACGAACTTTGGTCACAAAATATATATAAGTGTATCGTAAAGTTTGCATTGCCTATTGTTGTAGTAAATGACCTGTGACATGTTTTCTTTGGTTTTGAAATGTGCCATAATACGCAAAAAAAAAGAAAAAAAAACGCCTCAACCTTCTTGCAAGATCTGTAGTTCTTTAGAATATAATAACTCTACTTAATATAATAACATAAAAATACATGCAGTTTAACATATTTGCACTTTGGTATAAACCATGTGGTTGTTTTAAAAAAAAAAGGGGGGGGGGGAGTTTTGTTCTAAAAGAAGAAAAAGAAACCAAATGTCACTGTTACTGCTGCTCTAACAAATCATGTTTAACTCATTTCTTGTCCTTGTTGGTGTCTGATCTTCAATTTATAGTCCGGTGATTCAAACTTCAGTCAGCTTGCTGTTTTACTAAACAGAATACATATACTGTATACTGACAAATACTGCTTGTGGTGGGGGTGATGTGTTTCATTGAGGCTTTTTGAGTGGGACTTTCATATGGGGGATGAAATGGGTTTGTAGCAAAGAATTCAGCTTTAGATGTGCAGTTGGTTTCAGTGTTAGGTTTTTGAACCATTGGCTAAATTTAAGGGCCAGATTAGCTGGGGAATCTTGTGATTTCCTCAATGTGTGAAACTTAATATACTGCTCTGTTTGAGGCATTCTAATTGGTTACCTTTGAGTCAGATGTTTGGAAGTAAATGGTTATTGGACTGTTAATTTCTGAAGGTATGTCCAATATGGAAAGATGTGATATATTTTCCATAAATCAATAAATTGACTAAGCTTCACCTGCATTTCATTGATGTGTTTTATTCTGAAATGAATCACTGCTGACACAGACACACATCCTTTTTTTTCCTGTTTGTTTCTCTTTTTTGTGACTTCTTCACAAATTCCACAATAATGCTGCAATACACTTTTTTTTCCCTTCCGGTGCTTTTGTTCTAGAAAGGAGTCTCTTCCACATAGCCTCAGACTGGGTCAGGGCAGGTCAGCCTAGCTCCAGAAACGGTCCCAGGCACAGGCTATATTTGGAAGCTCATGAGATTGCTGCAGGAGCCTGTGGTAATCCAGGTCAGCAAGGGTCAGGACCCCTCACACACTCTAAATGCACACTGCCTTTCTCGCTGAGGGGCAAGATCAAGAGCCAATAGAATGAAGTTTTATCTGGGCCAGGTGGACGTGATTGGATGTGTGTCCACGTGGCTAATCATGCAAGTGTAAGTAGATAATATAAATGAATTAGGAAACAGGAGCACACTCAGCAGGACAATAAGAACTGTAGCACCACAGACAGGCAGGTGTGATAATCTCTCTCTGGTTGTATAATGGAGGCTGGAGAAGCTCACTAGTTTACAGTGAGAATCAACAATATTCCCTCTGTTTTACAGTGAGGATTATAGAGATTTGTTATACTTACTTTTGGAAATATAAATAATTTGGTCAAGATTTATTTTAGATCTGCTGTATCTAGTGGAAAGCAACTTGCAGTTTTTAGGTATTTCAAGGTCTTTACATCTTGATTGATTTAATGTGTTGTTTTATATACTTACAGAACAGAGGGAATCATACTGTTATTTAAATAAAACTACAGTTAGTGACTTTTTTGGGGGATTACAACTGTACTAGCAAAATTGATTGCTAAATCTGATACATACGTGTGTACACTGTAACCTAATCACCCCTTTGTTTGAGAAAAGCTGGATATTTCTAAAAGACAGCTATGTACTTTCTATAACTCATGCCTTAAGCGTATACATTTTTGTCAGTAGCTTGTTCAACCAAACAGTGATCTATTCAAATCCCTGAAAAGATAAAGGCTGGAAAAATAAGTGAAATGTTGTGTTTTTCTGTGGAAACGATCTGTGGCCCAGATCACTATATAGGCGTCAATCAGTCTTTTTAATGACTTTGGTGATCAAATCCTGTAATCCAGCAATGGCTGAGCTAAACTGTAACTTGTAAGTCTTTGCAATTCTGTTCTGGTTGTACGAGGTTATCCAAGTGCACAGTGTTTTGCCAAAGAATGTCAGAGGTGTTATATCCACAGTGAAGACATAACTAAACCTTCAGTTTCAGTTGTTTTAAAACATTTTGTTTGTTTGTTTTTTGCCATTTTTGTTCTTAATGGTCAGTCAGTACAGTGGAGATAGATAGGGGTATGACAGTAGGTCCCTGGCTAGCTGCAAACCAGGGATGCTGTTTGTGGGTAAACTAAAGGACATGCAAATTTGCATCCATTGCATCCAAACATGTATCACTGCACTCAAAACAGATGTCCAAGTAATACATTTACCAGATAGGCTACCATACCTGCATATCACATTTTCACCTCTGTGAGGAACGTGTCACAAGGTATGTTCATTATGTGGTGATAATAGTCCTCCTGTTCTTTAGAAAAGTCCTGTTAGGACTGCCAGGAAATAACCTGGGAGGTGCATGAATTATAAAACAACATTACATGCACATTGTGTAAATTCTGACTTTGTCTGTTGCATATCATGATCTTACTGTGCTTTTCATTAAAGTAACTATCACACTGTCAAAAGCTTATTTAAAAAGTTAATAAAAAATAATTTAATAAAATTAATATTCTAGACATTTTCAACATTAAATTGTACTGAGTTATCCAAATAAAATGCCAAAACACAATGCAATGAAAACCATTAAAAAAAAGAAAAAAAGATGGTATTCAAAATGAGATTATGGATGAGTCAGCTCAGGAAAACTACATGCTAAATCAATAAAAGAAACTGACACTGGGCTTTTGAGAAAAAAAATCCTAAATGGCCTTAAGTGGTTTGTTCTCAGAACTATTTGCTCTATCAGTTCATCAGTGAAGAGGTATTGAATGAAAGATTCAGCAGGACCCAGTTTCTGATTATAGACCACAGTGGCTTTCCTTTGTTCACTTGCCTATATGAAACTGTGATGTCTTTACTTTAAAACCACCCCAACATACTTGAATGGCAACTGAAAAGTATAATAGAGAAAAGAAAAAAGACTGCTCAACTGTAGCTATACAAGATATTCATTTTATTACATGTTTGTATCTTTTATATGAAACTTAAGTACTATACTAGTGCATCTCAAAATTAGAATATCATGGAAGCTTCATTTCCTTTTATTTAATTCTAAAAAGTAAACTTTCATATACTCTGTATTCATTACATGTAAAATGAAATATTTGGAGCCTTTTTTGATGATTATGGCTTATAGCTCATTAAAATCAGAAATCCAGTATCTCTAATTAGAAAAATTCATTCCCAGTTTGAGTAAATTACTATTCAAACTGTATAAATACTGTGTATCTCTCTGTCTAGTTCAGTACACGCAACCACAATCATGGGGAGGACTACTGACTTGACAGCTGTCCAGATGACAATCATCGATAGCCTCTACAAGGAGGGTAAACCAAAGAAGGTCAAAAAGGCTGGTTGTTCACAGAGTGCTGTATCAAAGCATATTAATAGAAAGTTGATGAAGGGAAAAGTGTGGTAGAAAAAGGTGCATAAGCAATAGGAAGGACCGCAACCTTGACAGGATTGTTAACAAACGCTGATTGAAGAATTTGAAAGAGCTTCACAAAGAATGGACTGAGGCTGAGGCTGGTGTTAGTGCATCAGGAGCCACCACACACAAGAAAGTGGCTACAACTGTCACATAATATCAAACCACTCCTGAACCAGAGACAGCATCTGAAGCATCTTAAGCTGAGGAGAAAAAGAACTGGACTGCTGCTCAGTGGTCCTCTTCTCAGATGAAAGTAAATTTTGCATTTCATTTGCAAAACAAAGGTGCGAGAGCCTGGAGGAAGAGTGGAGAGGCACAGAATCCAAGATGTTTGAAGTCCAGTGAGAAGTTTCTGCAGTCTGTGATGATTTGGGGTGTCATCTGCTGGTGTTGGTGGTGTTGGAACCAGGAGATTTTAGAGCACTTCATTCTTCCATCTGGTGACAAGTTGCCCAAAGAGCCAGTACCACTACCAAATGGTTTCCTGACCATGTCATTACTGTGCTTGATTGGCCAGCCAACTCGCCTGACCTGAACCCCATAAAGACTCTGTGGGGTTAAGGGGAAAATAAGAAATGCTCGACCCAAAAATACAGATGAGCTGAAGGCCGCTAACAAAGCAACCTGAGTTTCAATGATACCTCAGCAGTGCCACAAGCTGATCACTTCCATGCCACACCACACTGACGCAGTACTTTGTGATAAAGGAGCTCGAAATGAACATACTTTTCAGAAGTTGGACATTTATGTATTGTAATTTTTTTTATGAATCTTTGGAAATGTTCTACTAATTAGAGATACTGGATTTCTGATTTTCATCAGCTATAAGACACAATCATTAAAATCAAACCAAATCACTCCATAAAACTGTAACTGTCACCCAAACAGCCAAAAGATATGTCAATATTACAGACTGCATTAGGTAATAATCACTGTCATCCAAATAGGAACACACTGCAAGTCACCCCTTGCTTGTGTTGGCATGACTCCTGATGAACCTGTCATCTGGTTATCCATTTAGAACTATAAACTAAAGCACTTTGAGACTTCTGATCACATTTCCACTAAAGCACTGTGTTTACCAAAACTCTCCCTAAAACTTCCAAATGCTTTAATTAGCTTTGCCTTAACTATTCTGATCATGATACTAGTAGCTGATGTAACACACAAGTGCAAAAAGGGGGTTTTAATTGTTGCTTGTGGTAGGGTTTTCAATTCTCTCTTTACGAGCTTTAATGGATGAACCATCGGGCTTATGAACAAAAACCTTTTAATGACAGTGGTTTGAATATAGATTTTTAAATGTAAGCTTCACCTGCTAATGACGGCCATACGATAAGACAACCAGTATCTCAAGGTCAGAACAAGTGAGTTAGTAGACCAGGAGAGAGACTGTTTTTGCCAACCCCTGATGATAAGTATAACCATTTCAAATTTATAGACAAACGGCGAAAAAAGAAACAGGGTTGTAGGTCCTGTTTTTCAGTAAGTGTTAAGCAGAAGAGAATGAAAAGAGAAGTGAGAACTTCTTATGTTTAAAAGTACTAGGAATGGAAACTGCGGTCTCAGTATCCCTTTCCTCTTCCCATCTTCAGGGGAGGGCTAAGTGACATTTCACTTCAGGTTGAGTGCTGTCTCTCACTTTGTGGTTCCTAAAGTGGTTTCCATCTATTGCTGCTAAAGACTTCAGTAAAGTAGTGTGGATTTTTCTAGGTATCATCTCTGGTATTTCATTTTCTGTATTTCTCAGAACTCACAACCATAATGGCCTCAATATGCTTTAAAAAAAAAAAAAAAAAAAACACGTCATTGTGTGTTGTCTGACCAGCTCCTCCAAGTGTCCACACTCAGGATGCAAATCCTGACACCGTAACTTCTTTCAGGCTGCATCTAACGGACATCTAATAAAAAAAAAAATTTTAAAAAAAAGATATTTTTTTATTGTTTCTTTCATGTTTACAAACGGGGATACAAGAAAACAGCAAGCAGTGTTGTGGAGTTTCTCTTCAAAGTCATTCATGGTGTAGCCTTTATCTGTACACATGAAATTGGAGAAGAAAAATATCCAAACCCTGAATGATTTGAAAAGGTTTTCATTTAATAGACAGAAAATACAGCCAAATCCTGTCAATAGATAAGATAAAGCAAGTGGGACTCCTGGAAAAAAGAAAAAAGAAAACAGCCTCTGTTAGCAGTGGAAACATCTTCAAATTCCATTATGGCTTGAATTACATTAACCAAGGTAAACCAATGCAGGCCTGGCTTATTATTTTTGTATTATAGCTGCATGTGTAGCATCTAGAGGATCAGGGAAGCCCTTTCTGTTTCTGTGTAAATTTCCACTATAACAACATATTTACAGCCAGTCAAATGTTCTTCAGCACTCTATGTCTTACCATTTTCTGTAAATAAGCTTAGCACAAAAAGTAAGGAAATTTGTGTTTGGTCGATTATTTCTTTATTGTAACAATGCTTCTAGGCAATAAATCTCAAACTGTTGGAAAGCCTGTTTATTTCCCTTTAAATGGTGCCATGTTTGCACGGAAAATGCATTTGTGGGTTGAGCAGCTGAGTTGAGTATGTGGGTTGCGCCCATGAAGAACTTGCCAAATCATCTCTGCCAATGCCAAACAGCTTATTCTGCTATTGACTCTTGTTTGGTGTTGTTTATTGGATTGGATGATTGAAGTCTGAAGAAACAAGACATATTGGCAATTCAACAGTTTATTCATTTAACAAACAGGGGCCTCAGTAGCATGTGGAAGAACCATACACAGCCACAACAGCCTGGCACCTCCGCCTCATGCTGGTCACCAGCTTAGTCACACACTGCTGTGGGATGGCATCCCATTCTTCAACCGGCATTTGTCGCAAGTCAGTCAATGTGGTTGCATAGCAGAATAAGCTATTTGGCATTGGTAGAGAAGATTTGTCAAGTTCTTCAAGGGCGCAACCCACATACTCAACTCTGCTGATCAACCCACAAATGCATTTTCCTTACAAATGTGGCACCATTTAAAGGGAAATAAACAGGCTTTCCAAGATTTATTGCCAAGAAGCATTGTTACAACAAAGAAATAAGCAATCAAACACACATTTCCTTACTTTCTGTGCTAAGTTTAGTTCAATAACAAGCAATGCATTATAAGAAGAGAAGCAAAAAAAATGAAACTAAGATGAAGGTTTTTTTAAGTACTTCTTGTTTCCTGTGTTATGTTTGTATTCTCAATTCTTTTTTTACTTTTAGGCATTTATTTTGTAAGTAGGCAGAAAGCTTCCATCATACTTTTATATAGTTTGGCTGCATAACATTAACCTTTAAATCCTGAATCCATAAATTGTGATCGACCACCTAACTGGTGCTTCCTTAAAAGCAGTTTTGCTGAAGAGATTAATGATGTGCCTAAACACAGTGATCAGGTTATTGGGCATTAGGCTATAAATATACTATACAATATGTATGTGGAAAGTAAGGGAGCATGAAAAATACAAACATCAGCAGAACTGGTGTGCACTGTGACCTCAAATGCTTTCAAAGTATTTCAGGGTATTGCAGCTGTGTTTGTATGTGCGTCAGGTCACCAGTATCTTCTCCACCATCTCAAGCTTACGTCTTTACAGTCAGCATCAGCTCTGGCTCACTTGACATCAGTTATCTTAGCAGATCTTAGACTCTGTTTTGCATCACTTCCAAATGTAAAAACAAGCACAGTTTGAAAGACAAAAAAAACAAGCAAACAAAAAAAGACATTTTCCAAGACTTCATGACATGCACAGCTGAAAACATGTGCTGGCTAATGAAATAATTTGGTCATTACCATTTCCATGACTTCAGCATGTGATACAAAGAAATGAGAAACCACAGGAAGGAAGTGCAGTACAAACATGGAAAATATACGTAGAAAAAGAAACCTTTTTAGCTATCGATCTATTGCTTGTTTTTTAATCTACTCTTACTTGGCCCTGTGAAGATATGTACACTGCTGGCACTGTTTTGAAATATGACAACACACACACATACACAATGTCCACACATATGTCAATTGTGACCTTTTTCATAATCAAATCCAGCTGTGGGAGCTTTTTCACACTCTCTGAAGATCTGATTCAACCTCTACTTTATATTCAGATCTCTGCTTCAAATTAGAAAGTCACAGAGACTCAGGCAAAAACAACCAAGTTCAAATATCTGTGAACTTCTTATGTTTCGTAATTCTGGTGAAGACAGATGATTCCCCCATCCCCAAGTGAAATGTGACTTAAAGGTTCATTTTTTTAAACTCTCTTCCTGAAAATGATGCATTTAAATCAGTAAATTCCTTTGTCCCAGCTCAAGTGACATTTATTGTCCAAGTTGACACAAGTAAGCAGATGATTTTACTAACAGGAAAGAAGACAGAAGTTGACATGGGACACCTCATTTGTTTTAGAGTGAAGCCCCGTCTTCTCTGATATTCAACTGTAAAATGAAAAGATCATCAGGTGAGATAGTTTATATTCATGTCCAGTCACTTAGTGGAAAAAAAAATAGCTACTTAAAAAAAAGCTGTATCACAGGTGGTTATTCTATCTAGACAAGAAAAGGAAAAATAGTGTTCAAACAACATTCATCTGGACTTTATTTTCATCTCCTTCATCTTTCTGGTCAGGGTGTAGACAGATTTAAGCCAAATCAAAGAAATGGGTAGTTATGTAATATGTTTTCATGTTTAACTCAAGGGCACACCATTTCAAAATCTGAGTGTTTCATGTATTTCAAAATTTCCTGTTTTTAAGCATCTTGTTTTTCATTCTCAGTGGGTGCCAACAGGCCAAATAAAAAAAAATAAATAAATACAAATTTAACTGTCAAAACTTATTTGGTTTATACCTCCATTTGATAGTCTATCCATTCACCCTTTCTTATTTCTATTTGTAATCCATCAGTTCTCTGTCACCCATTCATCTACTCATTCATCCCACCCAAGCCTGCTAAGAGACATAATATCTACAGCATGTCCGAGGTTTGCCCTGGGGCTTCCTCTCAGTTGAACACATAGAACAACCCACCCCTACTTGCTGCTTTCAATGGGGAGCAGCACCTCTACTCTGAGCCTCTCACGAATGGCTGGTCTCTAAGGATTAGCCCAGACACGCTTGAGGGGCAACTCATTTTTTGCTGCTTGTTTCCATGATCTTCTTTCATCCTATCCATAAATTGCAATGATACAGTAGATGAGGGGTTTGTGCGCCTGAGTGATCCCTGGAGCTATGTTGTCAGTGCAATTTGACCCTGCTAGTGTCTCTCAGTGCAACTTTGTCCTGTGTAAGGGGCTACATGTAATTTTTATAATGCCTATCAGAAAGACAAGACTTACCTTGCTGCTGCGATCAGAATACTGGGGCCCCAACCAGCCAGGCCTGAGGGAGGAGCTCATTGGCAAGCCACTTCCCATTGAGCTAAAAAAAACGACTTTTGGAGCAGACCTGAAGTGGCCATTGGAGGAACTGGATTGGCACTTCTGCACTGGCTTCAGTTTTCAGCTTGCGGTTTCCGCTTGAGTTCAACCCAAAGGAGCTACAAAACATGCCCCTTTCTTTGGGCCCACCACCTCCAGGTCGTGCTTCAGTACTAGGGTCAGATGACAGTTAAAGGCTGAGGCTTTGGTGGTTTGATCCCAAGGCTTCCCATCAATCGCTGTTCATAATCTATTCATCCATCCAGCTGTCCATAATTCTTCCCTTCATCTATTAATTCATTATACATCTATCCAGCTATTCACCCACTCATCATCATCCTTCTATTATCCATTCAGTCCACCATCAATTATCGCCAATCCATCCATCCACCCACTCACCCATTTGTCATCCAATCTGTCGTTCATTACTCTATTTATGTATTCATTTACCAGTCATCCAGCTTACATCCTCCCACTAATCTGTCCATCATCTAACATTCTTACATATTGCCATCCATTATTTCTAATTTTGAGTACCTATTTCACCTGAACTTCACATTACCAGTTACCAGCCCTATCTACTCATTAATTTAAATCATACCACCAAACACAAGCAGCTTTGATTGGAAACCAAAGCTTTGCTTAGAAATTGCTTATGTATCTCAATAAGCACTTGTGTAAATTTACCAAGTGTTATGATCTTGGCGTCTCAGTTGTTATGTTCACAAACTTGTGTGATGGTTTGAGGAATGTTTGCAAGTATGTCTGCATTTGTTTTGAGCTTCTTTGTGTGCTGTTTATTTAAAAGTGCTAGCCTGGTTTGTTTTATGAGCAAAGCAACTTTAAACACCTCGTGTGCTCTCCAGATCTCAAGTTGGTAGTTAACAGTAAACTTTGTATGTGTGTGTGTGTGTGTGTGTGTGTGTTTGTGTGTGTGTGTGGGGGGGGGGGGGGGGGGGGGGGGTTGGGTGGTGGGTGGGGGTGG
>VUQI01019316.1:0-19822 GCA_015106735.1 Paratilapia polleni | reverse complement strand
GTTCTCCCTTTCCTTTTTTTTTTTTTCTTTTCTTTTTCTTTTTTTTTTTTATTGAACCACCTGCCAGGGTGCACCATCGCCTGTGCTGGTGGTCCGATTTTTTTTTTTTTCTTTTTTTTCTTTTTTTTTTTTGCGTGTTTTTTTTTTTTTTTTTTTTTTTTTTTATCGTTGGATTTCCCATTAGCTCCTGAAAATGTCCTGAAGATTTGGCACACGCGCTGACGCACGCACACCCTGAAGCGTACGCGCGCGCACAACAAGCGTGGCAATATTTGTGCAGGAACTAATAGCGAGTCCTCGGTCATCAGAAGTGAATGTATACAGACCTTAACCCTACTTTTGCTGTCTCACACCCCATAGTAGCGCTATATTATTCTACAAAGGCGCAAGCCTTTCCCAAAACAACTTAACGCGGGTGGTATAAGTGTCTTTTTTTTATGATGACATGGGCTCATAACGCCGTTACGATACAAGTTTTATCGCCCTTTTCCCCATAATGAAGCTACAGAGCCGTCGTGCATGTGACAACATTCATCATGGTCCTGCGTGGTTTGTGTGTTACAGTTGCCCATACATACGGTACTTGGTATAATACCGCGGTGCTTTGACTTGGTGGCAGTTGGCAACTTGCTGCAGAGATTAAAGGGCAGGGCACACACCATCATGAGTCATGCACTCCGCACATCTGGCCGTCGTTAGTGACCGAAGGTCTAATCCAGGCTACTTGGGAGTATTATTCCCTGCACGGGTAAGATGATAGCAGTGCATGCGTTTTGGGAATGTTTTTGCAGAGAGAAGCTGTTTGTGTAATTACCATCCTCTGAGGAATGAGATCCAATTTTAAGAGACATTATGCACACACTTTATGAATAAAAACTACCAGGGCTTGCGTTGCATCTTCTAGGACTATTACAGCTGCAGTATAAATGAGCAATAAGAGCACTTTAAACTCTCCTCGAGATGATAGTTTTGTTGTTAAATATGGCTGGAATTAAACTGAGGCTGGTGCAATTGCCTTTGTGTAATCCTGTGTTTGGTGTCAGGGCAGTGACAAAGCTTGGTATATCATTAACGTTTATCCATATAATTGTCATCTATTGCAACCAAGCAGAATGTAGTGACAGTATCAGTGTGTGAAAGCAGGTATGGCTGTGAATGTTCTTCATGCTGCTGACTAATAACCAGCTCTATACAAAACAGCAGAAGGTCCATTTATTTCTTTATCTAATGATCTAGCCTCTGTAATCCTTAACGTTCATGCTCTTTCAGTTTCGCTCTGCATAATGGCCCGAGCACTTGCAGCACACCTGGGACTTTCCAACTTGTCATTGCAGTGCTTCATAAAGGAACCGAGGATCGTAGAAGAAGAGTGGCGAGCGAGACAGTCACTTTGTTTTGCTGAGTGGTGGAAATCTGTTTGAGGGGGGAAAAAAGGTTTCTGCTCTGAATAACTGAGTGTGTCATCCAAACTGCTGGTACTGAATGAAGCACTTCATTGGGCGCACAAACAGAAGCTCCATGTGAATCAGGAGCTTGGCAGACCCGACAGACGTAGTCAGTCAGTCATAGCAGGGATGACTGGGTATGGGACTTCTGCCTTGTCACAGAGATGGTTGACGGTTTGACGGGGTGATAAGACCTGCAGCGCATGCAGTACATGTTTAGGCAAGCCTGAAAACACTGTGTGTGTTCTCTTTATCCCACGGAGTCACAAGCAATTTCTTATTCTCTCACTCAGACGCTCACTAGCAAGAACCCCCAAATAAATCCTCCTATTCTGCCTGTCCTCCTGTAAAAATATAATAATCATTTAAAATCTTCAGCCAGGATCTGAGACGAGCGGCTTTGAGTCGGCCGCACGTAAACACACTTGGTCCCAGTTTTCCGAAGCGCAGGCTTTCTCAGTGTATTCGACAGATTGTCTGTCTGTGATTTACAGTTTGCACAAGGAGAGAGCAGCCCTTTTATCAGCCGACCTGCTGTTCTCTGCGCGGAGAGCTGCTGCAGCCGCAGCTTCTTTCTAAGTCTCCGCTGAAGCACCAATTGTGGCTTGTGATCCTGAAAGAGAACGGCTGGACCAGAGGAAAACCCAACCAGATGACGGCACCGCAGTCAGCAGAGGCATGACTTTAAAAAGGCCGACCCCCTGGATGCTGTATAGTGTGTGCGTGTGTGTTGACAGGTTTAAACCCATGTAGTGGCGGATTCGGGCCTAAAAATAGGCCATTCTGAATTGCGCTTGGATAACACTGTGCGTGTGTGTGTCCCCTAGATTGTGTGCATTGGTAGGTGTGGGGGCCCTCTGGAAAACATGTAGTGTTTGACTGAAGAGAGTCTTGTCCCATGTTCGTATTTTAATTTTTTTTTATGTTTTTTTTTTTTGAGCGCTGACCTCGGACAAAAGCCTGTCACCCACGCGTGCGTGAGTGTGTTGTGTGTACATCTGTCTTGTTGCTGTCAGATTGATCCTGCCTGCTGTGCTACTGCGTCCTGAGGCACAAAAACAAAAGGATGGGGCGAGGGTGGGAGGGAGGGAGTAAACAGAGATGTTTGGAGCTAGAAGACAAGAGGGAGCAGAGCAACTCTGGGTTGGAGGATGAGAAAAGAGAGGTTACGCTGGAGATGGGATGAGTGAGGGAGCAAGCAAGGTCAGGGGCACAGTAGAAGGAGGCAGTCTATTAGTTTGACTCACACATTAAGAGACATCCTGTGCCTTCGGGCCATGCGCTTTTCGAGTTCCTCCCTCAGAAGAAGTTGTGTGTGTGTGTGTGTGTGTGTGCCTGTGTTTCTCACGGCAGGGGACGTAACACTGTGCATAAAGGAATGGACTGCAAGGAAGATGCTGTTTGCCTTTGCTGTTTTTTTTTTTTTACAATCCTTGCAGCTCTAAACTGGACTGCAGTTTATGCCTGATGACAACAGAAACATGCTAATTTTAATGCATCAAGCCTATGATGTCATGTCTGTACCCTCATAGTGCGGTCTGCACTGTATTAACAGCACTGATGCCACAGTCACAGGCCATTGAGAGTTTATGCAGCGAACCATAGGGTGTGTGCTCTGACATCTCCTCTGTTAATGAAGCCAGAAACAGGAGCTAATATTACCCAGCTGAATGGATCAATGGGCTCCTTGTCCTGAATATTTGGCCTCGCTGTGGATTCAACAGTGGATATTGTTCTATAACATACATCACCGTGGAGCTGATCCGCTCCACTGTGAATAAAATGAATTACCGTCCATTTGCATACCTCATGGCCTAGGAGGACACTCGGGGGTGCTGTACAAAGCCTGAATGTCATTATAACTCTCAGCCCAAGGAGGTGTGTGCTAATGTGTGTGTGTGTATTTGGTGCCTGTTGTCAGCTCTTGCAGTTGTGTGGTCTTGTGTGTCTCTTTTTAAAAGAGGTGACAAGGAGTTTGAGCCCTAAGGCCTGGTTCCATCTCCTGTGCATGTGTGCCATTCACCTCATGGAGTGAAGTGCCACCGCTCTGTAACCCACGGGGAATGAAATGCCTACTAGTTCACTGTTTGACTGCAGCCTTTTTCTGCTTTCTGTGGAAGGAATTATGGTAATAACAAGGAAGTTTTCTAAGTGCATGCGTCTCCTTCATCCTTCCTCTTTCCTGTAGTAAGAGTAGAGCATTTTCTCAAGCTCCAACCAGCCAGATTACTTAACTATCTATTTTAAAGGCTGTTTTTCATGGATTTTTATTTTTCCTGAATGTATAGCCACATTAATTGAGCACTGACCTGTATCAGGACAGGTAAATTCCCTACAGAAGCAAAGTCTCTCATAGCAGTGGGCCGTGCTTTGTTAATGGTAACAACATCAGTGTGTATCAATGACTTGGCCAGAGGGATGTGACAAAAAACCCACTCAGGCCATGGGAATGCGAGACCCATGGGCTGTGAGTCAGTAGGTCAAACGCTGCTTTGTTTAAATTGTCAGAGAAATTATATTTCTTAAGGCAGCTTTCTAAGAATGAGAATTAATGGCACGTGGGTTCACCGCAAAGATTATTCCCTGAAGGTTAAAAAAAAAAAAAATCACACTGTTGTTTAGTTTCAATAATAGCATCTGCCAAGTAGGAGTGTTTTCCATGTAGCAACCTCCATGGCTGAAAAATGAATGCTGCTCAATGCTGAACTACCAAAACCTGCAGTTCCTCTAGTGGCCACTTGAAGGTGGCTTCAAAAGCGAGTCAATCCCCATAGACCCTTTTAATGCCTACGTCATCAAAAGTATGCGCGCGCAATTTGGCAGCGGAAGTGAAGTGCTACCCTGTTCATTCAGATAGGACGAAGAGACTACACAGTTGTAAACGCTGATTTAGAAGTGTTATCAGCAGCAAAATGTCCGGTTGTTGCGTGTTTGGCTGTCAGAATCGCTCCTCCACCAGCAGCGGATTTAAGTTGTACCGAATTCCGACGGGATCATGTGGTAATACCACAGGGATCTGGAAGACACTGTCGTCAAAGTTAATTTGTTCAGGTAGTTTTCATGATCTTTCGTGGATAATCCCCTTGCTTGACAAACTATTACACTCCGCCATACTTCTGTTCCCAAAATGTGCGCTCATCCTTACCTACGTCATCACTGTTTACAAACTGTTAAAGGGTCTATTGACTACAATCTTAAAATGCCAAACTTAACAACATTAAAAGCATGTCTACATCCTCTTACTAAAACAGTTTTGGGTCATATGGATAGTTTTACCCATTTATAACAACTGTATAGGGTTTCTCTAAAGCTTAAAGTCAGGGGAGTGGCCATGTTGACACATGTGCCGACACAACTGCTGTCTGCTAGGTGTCACTTCTGCTAATTCAAGTCGCTGAACTGGACATGTAGACTATGTTTGTGGTGTTGGTGCCTTCTGGAGCATTTTAATGGAATAATCTTAAAAATAATATGACCTGTTGTGTGGTGCAGGCCATCCAAGAAGTTTGTGCCTACTTTTTGGCAGGTAAAATTCTGGTGTTTAATTAGACTTTTACCTAGCAATAATTAGAAGGTATCTGTGTGTGTGTGTGTGTGTGTTGCACCTGTACAGTACAATAAATCCATTTTAATTGGGACACAGCAGTAGTTACAGAATAGCATCCAATTTAAAAAAATGTATTTTTTTATTTTTTTTTTTTAAATGCATCAACAATAATGGTTGTGACTGAATGGGAACCGTGGCCTTGTGGGAATATATTCATAGTGCTGTCTCCAGGGCCTACGCCTGCTGCACTTTGTGTGTGTGCCCAGGCAGCTTGTATTATATGATCTTTGTGTCTCTGTCGGGGTTTGGAGGGAAAAAATCTGCTGAAAGGCTGGTTCCTGCATGCACAATTAAACATAGATGATTTAGCAGAGAGATCTTACACTGAACCACTAAAATATTTATCCATCCTCATCAAGCTGGGGAAAACACCCCTAGCAGATCTACATGCGCAGCCCTAAGTAAATAAAGCTACATTTGGCATCTTGTTGAGCCCCCTCACAAAAACAAGGTCTCTTCATGTCACACAGTGGCTACCTGCTGGAGCATGGTCGGTTTGTTTACGGTTGTGGCATTTAAACTGTTGGATTCCACATTGAAATTCAGAATTTCCTCTTAAGCGGCATTCCTCTGTTTGGGCTTTGCTGTTCCATTAGTTTCTGTGGCATGATTGGTTACCCTTATGATAGCTGAGTACAATGCCTGTACGGGGAGAGTGCAACCCATTTTGTTTTTTTTTTGTTTGTATCCATTATTTAGAGATGTCCCCTAGAGGTGTCGCATGCTGGCAACCATTCAATTCAATTCAGGTTTATTTATATAGAGCCAAATCACAACAGCAGTCCTCTCAAGGTACTTTATACTGTAAGGTAAAGACCCTACAGTATTCTGGAGAAAACCTCAATCAAATGACCCCCTATGAGCAAGCACTTTGTGACGGTGGGAAGGAAGACATCCCTTTTAACAGGATGAAACCTCCAGCAGAACCAGGCTCAGGGCAGGGCAGCCATCTGCTGCAAAAGGTTGGGGGGTGAGGGGAAAGAGAAGAGAAAAAACAGAATAGAAAAGAAAATGAGAGCATGGGGGACAGGACAAAACACAGACTAAGGGAGAGAGGGGACAAAATTTAATGACACGCTGCAGTGGCATATAAACATGTGGGTAGTGAAAAGAGGTGAGTGGGGAAGAAGTGATCAGTGAATAAAGTCACTTTTTCTGTTTATGTATGTGCCCCTCCCCCTGCACAAAGTGTGGAGCAGGCAGCAGTCACTGCAGGGGAAACACTGGTAACAGAGAAGAACAACTTTTGGCCAAAATATGAGAACCACTCATCCAAATCACTTGAAACTCAGGACTGCATTTACCCAGGTCCCCAGCAACACTGCTGCCAAGTTTGAAGTGGATTGGATGGACAGTTGTCAAATTCTTAGTAAGCTATTCACTTCTATTGCCCAGCAATGAATAGGTAAATGGATATTACATCTTCCAATGTTTGCTTGCATTTCTAGAAAATGTACTTTTTCAAAGTAGACATAACACATTCTCTACTAAACGCTCAGTCTGACAGATAGGCACAGATGCTGCCAGTCACAGGTTCATTTCAATTAAATATAGATGTTTTTTGTTTGTTTTTTTTCACCTCCTTGGGCTGTTGTGTATGCATAGCAAAACTTAAGAGAGAGCAGCATAAACAGAGTTCTTTTCCAGGGACCTCTTTGTGCTTCTTGATTTCCACTTCATGTTTGCATAGTGGGAAGAAGAAAACACGTGGCACCTGACCTTTTTACCAATAGAGTAATCAGTCATGTTCTCGAGATGGCACGGAGGAGAGGCCTATCTGTTGCAGTCTCCTTCACTGTTGTCAGACTGCCCAAGGAATATTTCAGTTTCCTTCAGAGCTTCTTTCACGACTAACCTTCTAACCGGCTCATCCCTCTGCTGTGGCTTGAATTTGGATTGAAAATCTCAAATGTTTCTACAGTCTTGGCTCTGGGTGCACATTACAAGTGACAGCTATCTTTTATGATGGCATGCACTGTCTGGAAATGGTCTAAAATGGGAATCTGAGCTTGCTGTCAGCGGTTCCTTAATTTGCTTGGCTGCAAAAGCTTGGATAATTTCCGTAGTAGAAAGGCTTGTCTGTGTTTATCGTCACAGAGGCTTGTATTCAGGAAGGGTGTCTGATCGTTTTCAAAAGGCAGTGAGTAATTTTTGTATTTAAGGAGTTAGAGTTTTGCAGTTGTTTTCAAGGTAAAATCATTTTCTTGCTCTCTGTGTCTATTTGTTACTGCTCCTAGTTTGTGTCTTCACTTGATTCTATAAATATTAGTCTCAGCTGTCCTATGGTGTATACTATATATAGGCTGTGCTCACACTCGTTATGTAAAATAACATTTTGAAGACCCTCTGCAAAAATACGTTGGTTTAAAAAAAAAAGTACAGTTTGGCCCACTAAGTCAGTAACTATTTACAATACCTGATATACACTGATATCTCCTGCTAATGATATCTGGTCTCATAACTCACTGTTCTTACTGCCGTCGGACAGCTGTTTCTTACAAAGAAGTGAAGACATTTCTCCACCGGCCTCCACTGACAAAAACTGCAATTTTACCTAGCAGAACATAGGAGTTGTTCATTTGCTGCTGCCTCGATTGGTTAGGCCTCAGTCACACAGGCCTAGAGACCGGTCGGTGACCCCCTGGCAACCTCCAGTCGCTAGGGAAAAATGTGTATTTCCCCAACCGATTGGTGAGTGGTTGCTGGGTGTCGCCAGGTGAAAGGGTGCTGCACCAAAAACCTCCTTGCGATTGGATTGCTTTGGTTGCTAGCAGGTTGTTGTGGCCGCCAGTAGTTTGCCTGGAAGATGTCGACTCCTCTGCAAACACTGGAAAACGACCCGCCAAGCGGTAGTGAAACTGTGAAATGTTCGATGCAAACCGGAAATGGAGACCGTTCTCCTTCAAAGCAAAAGTTGTGCCTTACTGGTGTAATTGGCACATTTCAAAAGGTGCAACTTTTACTAAGGTCCCAGCCACACAGATCTCTCGGCCTGTGTGCCTGGGACCTTAGTTAGTTTGTGGTATTGTGTAACCTTAGTGTTCTATAATGGGTGGTTTTGGCTCTAAAATAATAATAAGTAAGTATGTAAAGTTTATTTATAAAGTGCTTTTCACAGATAGGAAGTTCTGTACAGTATAATAAACTGAACTATAATAACTAGAAATAATCACCATAAAATTAGAATAGAAAATTACAATACAGTTAATAGCAATACAAAAGCCAATAAAAAGAAAAGAAATAGAATAAAGGAAAATTGATCATTAAAAAACAATTACTACCAATAAGAATCGCAGCAGGAAACCTTGTTAAAGAGAAAAATTTTAACTGCTTTTTTAAGGAGTCCAGAGAGTCAAATGAAGTTGGAGTGGGAGGCTGTTCCAAAGTCGTGGTGCCACAGACTGAAAGGCTCTCTCCCTTAGTACTCAGTCTCATACCAACAAAGACCAACAAATTCCGAGCCTGTGATTAAAGACTGCGACCAGCATTGTGTTTAATAAGAAGCTGAGATAAATAGTCTGGAACTTGCGCATTTAGTGCTCAATATGTAAGTACAAGAAATTTAAAACAAATCCTAAAATCAACTGTGAGCCAGTGTAAAGAGTATAAAATAGGAGTAATGTGAGCTTGCTTAGTAGAACATGTTAGGAGTCTGGCAACTGCATTTTGTGTAGCTTGGAGGTATGAAAGACATGATTTATCCAAGATGGTAAACAGGGCATTACAGTAATCTAGGCGTGATGACACAAATGCATGAACACCTCTCTCCATTTCAGCTGAGGAAACTATAGCTCACAATTTAGAAATGCTCATTAAATGAAAGAAACAGGAACGTGAAATAGATTTTACATGAGTCAAAGCCTAGAGAGGAATCAGATATTATGCCAAGATTACGAATGCTGGACTTAGCAGACGAGCAGAAGGAAGCAAGCATTTGACCGATTTTTGGATGTAGTAATGTGTTAAAACGCAAAAGTCACACAAAGTAAACCAGCAACCCACATTTTTTTTTAGTGGGTCAAAATCACTGCTTTTGGCAATGGAGTCTGGTGGCTCTGAAAAGAATGATTTCTTAGAGTCCCGTTTTCCACAAACCAATAAACTTTATCGAGTTAGAACTTGTATTCATTGTTGGAGCAGGGCTGTCTCTCCTCCATGTTCCAGAAGAACTTTGAAAGCAAACTTGAGGTGCAGAGGTACTTGCATAAAGCTTTACTAAGAAAGGTTGCATGTACCCAACACCAAGCTCAGTATATCAGTAAAAATTATATTATCCAATATAAAGAACTACAATCCCACAATCTGAGCAACCCCAGTAAATTTCCCAGTTGCTTGCAGCAAAGTGTCTGATTTGATGACGTGATGAGGATTGTTCTTACATAATGATAATATTCTTGGTAACCGTGCTGACCTCATCATGTCCAGTCTGGTTGGTGGTTTCCAAACAAGTCAGGTGAACAGCGGTAATCCGTAAACAGGATTTTATAGTATTTGTCATGTATAACAGGATAATGCAAAACCAGATTTCTCTGTGACCAAAGCAGGTATGCACATGGCTGTTGGCACAGGGGCGACCAAGAACAAGGCAAGGGGCATCCACAGGAAATCAGAATTAAAGACAGTGTAGAAAATTGGCATAGAAACCATTGGCCATGATTTTCAGACTTATGTGGGGCCCTGTACCATAATACAGACTTATTACATGAAAAGTAGTAATGCACAAGAACACGAAAGTAGTTTTATGTTGAATAATGTTTTTGCAAAGTGGCAAAATAAATATTTGGATTCTTTACTTGAGTAAAAGTCATAATCCTATTTAATTAATAGTCCAAAGGTTTGAGCATCAGTGGTAATATTTCATGCCCCCTCTCTGGACACAGATATAAACCTCATAACCGAATACCAGAGTCCATGTGAAGACACTGTGATTTAATAAATTAATAAAAGTATTTGCTAATAATAATCTGACTTTTGATGAATATTTAACACAGGAAAAAAAACTGTGGCAGCCGTAAATTGTTGTAAAGCGATTCACTTTTAGCCAAGCGAGGGCCCTCAGTGTTCAGCCAGCTGTCGTGTCCCCCGTACCTGCCCTGAGTCCCAGATGAAGAGCACTGAAGCATGGCAGGCAGTGTGCAGGCACGTCCACCAGCTAACATGTGCACTGTTTTGTATGTGTGAGCACATGTGCCTCCAAGTCAGGTGTTTGTGGTCACAGTAGGTTTCTCTTAGCTAACAAGGCTACAGTGGATTCATTAATGCATTATTAATGCAATATCGTTCAGCTGACCCGTGTGTCCGTGCGCCCTCCCACAGAGCTGTCATGTGTGTATAATTAGTTTTAACAGCAGGTTATAACACACACAGATGCATTTAGAGAGGTGATGACGATTCTTGGAAGTCATTTGCAGCAAATGAAAGTTTACATGCTTTCAGAGATAAATTATATCACAGCCGACCAGTGGATGGAGTTACCAAAAGCTGCTGATGCAGCCGGTGATATTTTAGTGCTTTACTTTAACGTCCTTTCTTTTGTTTCCAATTAATTTTTTTTGCCCTCATGTCAGTGTTGGGACCTTCTCAGTCCAAACCAGTTTCCATACTTCATGCCAAAGCACACACTGTCACCTGAGTTACAGCCGGGGTCTCCTGGAAAATAAAACACCCACCATGTAACACACAGGGAAAAGTCATTTCACTTCCAATCCTTAAAAACTACTCTCTGTTGTTTATAGGAGCAGCAGAGGACATTGTTCATACTTTCAACCAACACAGAGCATCAGAAGCCACTTTCTCAAAAATGTGTTTACTGGCTTCCTGCTTCAGCCAAAAGAGAGATGTGGCTATTTCCAATCAGAGAAACTGTTGGGCTTAATGTCGGACATTTGCTCGCAGTGACAGTTAGCCCTGTTTGTTCAGTGGAGGGAGAAGAGAGAGAGAAAAAAAAAAAGAAATATATGGAGAGAAAGGTTAGAGTTACATGCTCAAAGCGGGCACCCTCGTGTGCTAAAGATGGTTTGCAGATGTTGAGAGGCTTTGCAGTGATTTCATCTGTTTTCACTTCACTAAACTTTTTGGTGGTATGTTTCATATATGGTCCAAAAACACTCAATTTCAACTGATGCGTAATTCGGGTTAAGTTATAGTTAGTGTATTGTCACGCTAAGAAAAATCGCACAAGCTGAGGAAAGTGAAATTCTACAAGACACAAATAAAAGGTCTGCATTAAGTCTTGGCTTTGTTGGAGACATAACAAGAATCACAAGAACCTGGAATGTGTGCTGTGTTTGTGATATAATGAGAACTGAGGGGTAGAGCTGTGCTGGTCGTGATGTAAAGCTCCACTACTGCTGTGTTTAAGTACCTCAAAGTCTGTCTTAGCATGTATATTACATGAGATTAGAGTCATTGTGATGTGCTCAAATATAATGGTTCTGCTTAGAATTGTAGCAAAACTAACAAAACTATTTTTGTCAAGGTTCAGGCATTTTGTGGATTACTTAGGGCAACAGTGTAGAAAAATAAAGCTTGGGAGAGGGTATTGTGTAAAGGTTTCTGTATTAGAGGAGAAAAGAGTGACTAGATTCTAGACTTTCTTACAGAACTAGATTGTATTTGTGGCAGAAGCAGGGGGGCCTTGCCAAGAGGCACGCCAATGTCCACTCACAGTGGACTTCCAGAGCCAAACAAAAACTACCATCACCATCTCCACTCTTCAAAAGTGGAGTTGGACTTTATCCAATCATAGGATGAGAGGCTCTCTGGAGAGCATCAAGGTCTGCTGTGACCATGGCAGCCGTGAGAAATGGGAAGGGTTCTGGGTAGATGGTAGCTCGATTGTCCTCAGATGGGGGAGAAAAAAAAATCTTTAAATCTAAAATGTGTTGCAAAATATTAGGGATTGGCATGACTTTCATATATTTGAATATTATTAAGATATAAAAAAAGGAAATAGTTTATTTTTATAAGAAATGCATATTTTTCCTTGTTTTTAATGACACCTGTAATGTAGTACTACTACCAGAAAGTAGTAATAATGCACCTGGAAATTGTCTACTGATGCCATTAAACGACAAAAGTAGAAGAATGCGCTACTAACTGACAGCCATCAGACCGATAAAACGTGTTTGACACAGTGAGATTAGTTGGTACTGTACAAACAGGAGAAACGGGCAATTTCAAATCTAACTACAGCTGTCAAAAAGTCTTGTGTGGCACTCCTTTTAAAGAATAAACTACAAATTGTACGAGGTAAAGCTAGCATGTTGCAGTCTACACCAGCTATGGGTATATGTCATTTGAGAGCATTTTAGCATTGGGGTGATCTTCAAAGAATAGTCAATTAATAGTCAACCTTGGAGGCTTGCCCAAGTAAAGTCTGTGTGTGGGAACCGATGAATGCAGTCTGGATGTTTCACTTAATGTATTCAGTTTACTCAAAATAGCATCACAGATAAGCTGTATACAATTTTATATCAGTAGTACTGATTGATTAAAATTTCTTTGTATCATCCAGTATTGTACTACCAACAGTTTATCAGCGTTAAGTAAAAATAGCGGATGCACGTAAAGATTGAAGGCTGGAGGAAGCTTAAATTGGCCTGCTAGCACATGCAGTATAAAATTACACTCAGTATGATATCAGAATTGAACACCATCTTCAGATAATTGGTAATATTAACATGCGTAGAAAAAGAACTGGACCTAGGGTGGATCCCTGAGGCTCACCAGGCTCCGTTTTAGCAAACCACTGAAAACTCTACGAAGAGATTTCTGTCAGATGGATAGAAGTGAAACTGTTTCCTGCCTGAAGGCCTCTTTTTCACAGTGGCGGGCTCATTGTTGATGGAGGCAGCCATGAAAGCCTGCTGATATACAACTGTAATTGATGAAAAAAAATTTTTTTTTTCCCCACTGTGTTCATCTATTATTCTATAAGCCTTTCTATAGAGCTAAAACTCCAGAAACACAGATTACTCATTAACTTTATTGTTAAATATCAGCCCACTTCGCTCCTGATGTGCTTTCTGCCTCTCGGATACTTTTGTTCTTCACACTCTCTCTGATGGGTGTGTGCAAAACACACTTTTATTTAATTAACCTCTATTTAGTGAGACAGGTCGATTAAGAAGAAATTTATACTTAAAGACAAGTGGAGGTACAGCACACTGTTGTACGGTAGAGGAGGGTGCTGCATTTCTGCTCTTCAGTGTACTGGTGCTTTCTTGTCTCGTTTGAAATTGCTGTATGTCTCAACACTTACCAGGTGGATCATCTTAAGTACACCGACTATGTTTGAGCTGATACCTAAGAAAAGATAATATTATTGGTAGCAAAGTCTTTGTCTGGTTTCAGGTGTTAGAAGTGGTGGTTCATGTACCCATCATGCTTCTTTTGGCTTTCTGCAACTGCAGGAATTTTAGAAACTCAGCTGTAAAGTAACACAGAAAAGAGCAGTCACCAAATGGCTGAATTATGACAAATGGATTACAGGGCTGCACCTTACAGTACGAATGACCTTTGGCAACTGATTTGCTGCCGAGCCAAGCATTCTTTGCTGTTCAAACAAAGTCAGACCCACCTTTGTACCCCGTGTTTTTAGGTTTAGTGTACACTGAAATGTTCCATGTGAGGATATATTGAGACTGGGGTTATTCTTTAAACATGTTTCCCTAATTAGTAGGAGGATTGGCATTTAGGATATTTGAATAGTCACAATGTTTTTTCAAAAACGGAATAGTTTTGGGTTGGGATGTAACACTTCATCACTGGAAGGTGGTTAATGTACCTACAAAGCCACAATCAACAATAAAAATAGAAAGAGAACATGCTCCTAACTACCGGGCCTCAGTAGAGCTCCTGTACAGATAGGAGTAACATGGAAATACTGCTATAGCTGCCAAAAAGTGGCATGAAATTCATTCAGAAAATTGATGAGCAAAGTGCAGACTCCACCAAGTAAAGCTAGCTGGTGGCAAGTCTGCCACAAGCATGCATAGTCATTTGAGAGGAATTTTGGGTGGGGTGATGCTCGAATAGTTTCCACTGTATATCAAATAGTAATTTTACTTAAAATGCCCATCCCTACTATTTACTAGTAAATGGTAGGTAGATTCCCATAGTTAAGACCATAGTCCATAGACTTATAAAATCAAGAGAAAAAGGAGTAGTGTTGTCGCTGCTGAAGTCTGTTAGTCTGCCAGTTAGTTCTTTACAAACCTATAAAGACTTCTAGGCTCTAACAAGGTACTAGGCCATTAAAACTTATTGCCTATTAACTGGAGGGAAACGCACAGCTACCTTGCTTTGCTGTCCCGGGGGATGAGTATGAATGTGTGTGTGAGATCTACAACTGTGACTTAAACATTTGTCACTCTGAATGGTAAATGTTTAACCATATATTTTGTTTGGTCCTGCCTCAGCCCTTGTCACATGAAGCTCGCTGCATGCTTTTATTTTAGTGCATCCAGTTGTTCCAACATCTGGCTCAAACGCTTATTTAACTTGTTTGCATTGCAGCTGATTCATACCTGACTGCACACTCATGTACAGCTATGGGCTGTGTTTTGTGTTGTATGTGCAACGTGTTCATATGCCTCTGCTCCATGGCTACATGTTCATTCAGTTGATGCATTCTGATGGTGGCCCCTAGTGTAAATGAGAATAGATGAGTTCCATTCATTTCATTCAATTTGCCGGTATTGTTTCTGTGTTTAACATGTTTTTGTCTGAATGGTAATAACGGGCTCCTGAGAGAGAAGGTGTTTGTCTGGTTGCAGCAATGAGAAACACTGGTCACGTTCTATTCACCCTGCTACCCAAACAATAGTTGGTATTGATTAGATGAACATTGAAGATGAAAGTCGATTTGAGAGAAATGCACAGACAAAAGGAGGCAGGATGCTTTGTCTGAACTGCTTGTCAGATGGTTGGGTACCTTCAACCTTTCAAAAGGTTGGTTTCAGAAAGGTCTGTCCAACCTTTCTGAAACCAACGACCCAACATCCACACCCACCTCACACCGTGTTAAGACTGGTTTAAAAACCAAAGAACTTATAAAAGAACCAAAGAACTTATAAATCCTTAAGAACTCTCGGTCTCTGGACTTCTGGACTATGTCTGCTTCATGCTCTATGGAGCTATGGCCCAAAAATGGAAATTTCATGGGGTAAACATTTTTCATCTGGAAAATTTCATTATGTTTTCAATAGCAGGGGTGAGCACAATAGATACAGTAATATTTTTAGGATTTTATGAATTTACAGTTTTAATAAATACCTTTCTGTAAGTGTTAGGGATATCACTGCATGTTGGGGTATATGTCGAGTTCACACATTTCAACCAACACAAGTAGCTGCTTTTTATAAATACATGGAAGTTTCTCTTGTGATTTCACTGTACTTCTAACTGTTTTAGTTATTGTTAGTTATTGTTTGAAAAAGGGTGCCATCAGGGCAACCCTTAACCAGCCAATCGCACACATTAGCAGGATGCTAGTGTTTCTTGGGTGGAATCGAGGTCTCTGTAAGAAAAACAAGAGTAAATATAACTGAAGCTTTATTTGTGAAAACTAAAATAATTTTTGTCTAGAACCTTTTAGCTCCATTCATTTCGTGAGCGCCCTCTGCTGTACCTCTGGCAGAGCTGGAGCCAATTTCTTTGCAGTGAGATTAATAGGAAGTGGAATGGCTCCCGTATGGGGGGGGGGGGAAATCTATATATTAGCTATTTGTATTTGTATGTGAACTGAGTGCAAAATAATAAACATCTAACTGGAGTGAAAATGTGAATTATTATCCTCGTATTTTCAGTAACATCACTCCCATATCTATAATGGTTGTCTCTTCACTATGCCTTTGAGTACCGCTGTCAGTGCCATCACTTTGATTTCCAACACATGGAGACGCCTTTGTATACTCATGTTTACAAACCCAGTAACACAAACTGAGCAATTCCCTCAGTCCCTGTGACCGTTCATTGTAAACGATGTCTGTGCATGTGCAGTGGTATCCAGATATGTAGCAGGTGAAATGCACACATACAGCAGGCAAAGTCACATTTTCACAGTGGACATCACCCTGCACCTACTGGGCTCTTTGTTCAGTCTGTGGCTGTACTGTAGCTTAAATTTAGGTTTAAATAATTTATAGTGGCTACAGAGGAGATACAGTGTGTGGTACACATGCACGGAAAGTGAAGGCACAGGCACCGAATACCTCGCCTCCAGATTTGTCATTTCCATGCGTTTGTCCCATTTTATTCTGCTGGCTATATAATGGGAAGATATTAAGCAGTCTGCTGCTGGATGTCATCGCACCCACGGAAAGTGGGAAAAGGAAGCCCATGTGAAAAGATACAAAATGAAATGGATGAGAAAGAGATGTAATACAGTAATAATGTGGAGGTTAGGAGGCAGTTAATATTTGGGGGAGTGCTGATGCGGAGGGTTTTAACGGGCTGCAGCCACATTTAGCTGGGGTGTTATGACTGTGTTGACATATTGTCTGACAGATGGTTGACACATGCTCTGTGTCCCAGCCCCATTGTAAGTGCAAGTGGGGCTTGGTGTCAGAGGCGCAGAGCAAGACTTGCTGCAGTGAGCTGGGTGGAAAACCACATTGTCTTACTTCAAGCTGCCACAATCTCACAGCACAATGCACAATTACCACCTCAATTCCCTCTTTATCTGGCCCACTCCCTGCTCAATCTCTCTGTGCTCTCAATCACTCTCACATGTAAAATGCCACTGTTATTCATGACCGTAAGTGGGAAAAAAAAACAAAAGCACAAAACTGGCATTGCAGTTGATTATTTCAGTAAATCTTCACAATCCAACATGTTGGCATTGGCAGCCAGTTTTTTCCAAGTATATTTTATATTTTTGTGTTTTTAAACGGAAAAACCACTGAACCAAAAACCAGTACTACTCTGGAACTCAAGTCCAAACTCTGGTGTCATATTTGCATTGAAATCAAAACCGTTTAAAGATATTCAGCCGTGTGTTTGAGTAGTAGCTGGTATGATTCAGCTGTCCCACTCACGATAAATGGATTATCAGAAACTGCCATTCTCTTCCTACCAAAAGCCATGTGATGCTTCTGTACGTGTACTGAACCACGCATACACCAACACTCCCCGCACCGTGGGCTCTGTGACTCTTTTGTGTCACTCCCACTGCTGCCCTTGTGCAGTGTCTCAGCTCCTATTTGTTCCCTTTTTCTCTGTCTGTCAGTAGCTTAAATGGAGCTGTCATTACTCATCCCTTCCACACAAGCGCTCATATAACTCCTTCTTGTAAAGGTGGAAAAGAACGGCACCACTGTCACTTATTGGCCTTCTCTGCCCTGCCGTCTGGAGCACGATGGGGGAGCTGACAGCCATCAAACTGCATATGTCCTGTGTGCGGGTGCAGTGAGGAAATTTGCTCTAAAATGTCTCTCATCTAAACCTGTCAACTAAAGACACACGTGTGCAGCAGCATGACTGTGACAAACACTCAGCTACCATGTTCACCTTCTCCAGGACCGGTGTGCAGTTTGTGAGGAGCTAGTAGTGTTAAATCACTGTGTTTGTTCATTTTGTCCAGTATGGATGTGTTTGTGCTTACATAGGGAGTAGACTACCGGAGATCTGATAGAATGTGTGACTGGCTGGCTGTATTGACACACACACACACACACACACTCTCAAATATTTGCCCTCTTCTCTTCCAGTCTGCGAATATACCTCCTAGTTGTTTGCTGCTGGGGCTGGATGAGTGGGAGTGATGAGAGGCTGAGTTGAGATCAGGTGAACTCTGGAAGAATGAGTCATTGATGGAAAGAGGAGTGGGGAGGAGGACGACTGTGTGAGGCATGATCACACCGGCTTGTTCTCTGGTCAAGCGTGGTTGCGGATGGCGGTGTTACATCTGCCTTTAAATCACCTGCTGAGATGAGGGTCTTAGCTGTTGTCCCCATCATGGATTTTAAGGAATACTGCCACTGTAACTGTAACATATTAAGATTATGAAACATTGCAATTACTGGGAGTGTGTTTGTGTGTGTGTATAAAGTATTTAACTATGCTACCATTACAAAAGCATTGAAATATTATTTTATTTTGAGTGCTTGAGATGTTGCTGTTGACCTGAAACAATGATGTGGATACAATAAAAACTTGGCCACCCAGCCCACCGTGTTCATTTGCATGCATATGCCAGAAGCTAAGGAAAGGCATACTAGGTCCACTCTAACTTCTATGTGAAATATGCTGTTTTAACACCATTCCCCCTCTGTTAAAGACAACTGTTTTTTGGATTGACTGCCCCTTGTAAACAGAAGCTTTGAGCCACTGATGGATGTGTGTACCTGAGATGACCACATTAGGGTCCGTTCTCATTAACATCATACAGTCAAGAGTAGAAAAGACTGTAAATGAAACTGATATAGGGAGTGAGAAGCTTGAGCTTTTGGTTCACAAGGATTACTTACATATGCGGACTTCATTATTTCCAACTTTGACCATAACTTAAATTCTAATTTGTTATTACTTATAGACGGACGTTTATGTAGCACTTTTTAGCATGCACGTCTTTGGATTGTGGGAGGAAGCTGGAGGTAGGCACAGGGAGAACATGCAAACTTCACACAGAAAGGCCACAGCTGGGCTATGAACCAGGAACCCTTTTGTTCTAAGACTTATTTCTGGTCCACTTGAAGGATGCGTGTGCAGTTGGTGCCCCTCCCCCTCACCCACTAACTGGTTCTAGTAGAATTCTGTCCTTCCCTGGCGGCTGATTTGTGGTGAATCTTTGCAGGGCCTGTGGCGTAACCTACATAAGTGGCTGATGTCGTTGCCAGCATTTATGCCTATGTGTGGTGCATTATGTGTTAGTTACCTTGTGGTTGTGTCCCAGTGTTTTACATTCAGTGCCAGCCACAATAGAAACAAATAAAATGCTGGGACGTTTTTCCCTCCTGGGTCCTCGCTCTTTGTTGTAGTCAGTTTTTTTTCTGGAGGCAAACGTATTTACCCCTCAGATTTTTCCACTTCTTTGTACATTCCCTCATGTCCATTCTGATAGTTCCGGCAATCTCCCTTCAGGAATTTGCTGACATTTGTGAGTTCTTATTTTGATGCTATGATTATTATTCCTTATATTGAGGCGATGATTGTTATTCTCTCGCTGATAAATTCAAAAATGCATCAAAAAAGTAGCTGGAAACGCACAGGAGGAATTGACGGTCACAATAATCATAACAGTTGCGGGCTTCTAATCCAAATAGTATATTCTAAACTTAACCTGATTATCAGACTGCTCCAGGGTAGTCAGTCTCAAAATGGTAGGTAGAGTAGGTCTCGAAAAATGAAAAATATGCACACATTTAACAAAATTATTTTCTCAGTTATAATGAGAGTACCATCTGGAAAGTCCAGAATTTTCTTCTATTCAGATTAGACTATCTACTGATATTTTAGTTTTTGGGATACAACTTGTCATATTTGATCAATCCAGCTCGAAAGTTGAAAGAAAATATCATTTTCTTCATTTTCGTGACTACGAATTTCATGTTGAAAAGTATTGTGTGTTTTATTTTTGCATTATTGTGAAATACAACTGTATACTATTCAGAAATTGTCACTAATTGTCTTTTGCAATGTGAAGTTTTTTATTAGTGTGCTCAAATATGGGACTTTACAGGATGGCTTGAATTTTTATTTATTTTTTTTTTTTGTTTTTCATATTTTAACTAGCCAATACTCAGACATTTTTTAATGCATCTGTCCT
>VUQI01019315.1:20828-34322 GCA_015106735.1 Paratilapia polleni | reverse complement strand
TAGAATGGGAGGCAGAGCCTTCAGCTTTCAGGCCCCTCTCCTATGGAACCAGCTCCCAGGTTGGATTCGGGAGACAGACACCCTCTCTACTTTTAAGATTAGGCTTAAAACTTTCCTTTTTGATAGAGCTTATAGTTAGGGCTGGATCAGGTGACCCTGAACCATCCCTTAGTTAAGCTGCAATAGGTTTAGGCTGCTGGGGGCTTCCCATGATGCACTGAGCACTTCCTCTTCCTCACTTCCTTTCACTCTCCATGTGTTTATACACCGCTTGCATTTAATCATTAGCTATTATTAACTCTTTCTCTCTCCCATAGTGTGTCTTTTGTCCTCTCTCCCTCTGCTCTCTTCTGTTTCTCCTCACCCCCAACTGGTCGCGGCAGATGGCTGCCCCTCCCTGAGCCTGGTTCTGCCGGAGGTTTCTTCCTGTTAAAAGGGAGTTTTTCCTTCCCACTGTTGCCAAGTGCTTGCTCATAGGGGGTCGTCTGACTGTTGGGGTTTTTTGTCTATATTGTAGGGTCTTTACCCTAAAATATAAAGCGCCTTGAGGTGACTGTTGTTGTGATTTGGTGCTTTATAAATAAAATTGAATTTAATTCAATTGAATTGTTCAGGTGAGCTGAATGGATGTCAGATAAAATGATTACAGTGTCAAGAACCAGATGTCTTCTTACAGTTTACTTTGTATCTGTTGTGCTCTAGTTTTAGAAACACCAAACATTTCCCACATTTTTACTCTTTTAACCCATCTTTTTAACCCATCCCCATCTGTTCAAAGCAATGTGTTTAATGCTCATTAAATGAAAAAGATAGCAGCATATACTGTAGCTGTGCAGTTTATGATGTATATATTTTCTTAACATTTCTTTTAAATGCAACCACAGCTTAACTATTAAAATTCATATATACCTTCATATGTACGTTTTCTAGTTAAAACAAAAAACAAACAAACAAACAAACAAACAAGCAAACAAACAAACAAACAAACAAACAGAGATCCGATTAATTTCAGATTCAGAACTTAATTTCTTTGCATAGTTGGTAGATTGGTAGGTTGGTCAGTGACCTCACACATAACAGCAACAACAATGAAACCCACAGCATATCATAAACAGGACACAACCGAGTCATCAACGTCTTCTTTCGGATGGTCCCTTTAGGGGTCGCCACAGTAGATCTGCCTCCATCTCATCCTATCTTTGTCACACCAACCCTCTGCATGTCCTCCTTCCATGAATCCTCTCTGTGACCTCTTTTCCTCCTGTCTGGCAGCTCTATATTCAACATCCTTTGCCCAATATATCCACTATCCCTCCTTTGCACATGTCCGAAACATCTCAACCTTGCTTCTCTAACTTTTTCTCCAAATTCCTCGACATGATATATTCTTGTGTGTGTGTATATCCTCCTGTCTACCGTGGTTACTCCCAACGAAAATCTAAATATCTTCAACTCTGCCACCTCCAGCTCGGCCTCCTTTCTTTTTCTTAATGCTTTCATCTCCAAATCATACATCATAGCAGGTCTCACTACCATTTTGTATACTTTACCTTTCACTCTTCTTGCTATCCTTCTGTCACAAATCACCCCTGTCATTCGCCTCTATCCACTCCACCCTGCCTGAACTTTTTTCTTCACCTCTCTTGTACACTGTCCATTGCTTTGGATGGTTGACCCCAGGTATTTAAACTCGTTCATCTTCACTACCTTTGTTCCTTGCAGCTTCACGGTTACACCTGCCTCCCTCTCATTCATACACACATATTCTGTTTTGCTTCTACCAACTTTCATGTGTCTTTTCTCCAGTGCATACCTCCACCTCTCCAGGCTCTCTTCCACCTGCTCCCTACTCTCACTACAGATCGCAATGTTGTCTGTGAACATCATAGTCCATGGAGGCTCCTGCCTGACCTCATCTGTTAACCCTCTGAGGTCTAAGGTGATAACCCTAACCCTCATCCTACCCTAATTCTATATTTTGGAGAAAGGCAAAACAGGCTTTCTTTTTTGGGTGTATCAGTTAGAATGATTATTTTCTTTGTTCACTGATTACCAAAACTTGGGAGAACAATGTAATAAAAACAAAAATTACATATTCTGGTCGTCCATGGTTAGGTTTACGTGTCCTTTGACCTCAGTCCATCACTATTGCACACAAGAAGGGGCTCAGAGCCAGTCCCTGATGTAATCCCACCCACACATCGAACCCATCTGTTACTCCTACTGCACACCTCACCACTCTCTTGCTGTCTTCATACATGTCCTACACCCTCACATACTTCTCTGCCACTCCTGACTTCTTCAGACAGTACCACAGTTTCTCTTTTGGCACCCTGTCATATGCTTTCTCTAGATCCACAAAGACACAGTGCAACTCCTTCTGACCTTGTCTATACTTCTCCACCAAGTGCTCTTTCTTAGCATGAAGCCATACCCCTGCTCATCACCTCTCTTCTTAACCTAGCTTCAACAACTCTTTCCCATATCTTCATGGTATGGCTCATCAACTTTATCCCTCTGTAGTTACTACACATCACCCTTGTTCTTGAAAATCGGTATCAGTACACTTCTTCTCCATTGCTCAGGGATCTTCTCACTATCCAAAACAATCTGGTTAAAAAGTCCACTGACATATCTCCTAGGCATCTCCATACCTCCACAGGTATGTAATTGGGACCAAGCACCTTTTTACTCTTCATTCTCTTCATAACTGGTCTCACTTCCTTTTTTTCTAATCCTCTGCATTTCCTGATTCAATAATTGTCCTCTATCCATCCTCCTCTCTCTCTGATTTATTCACTCAACCAAGTCACAAACAAGTAACCTTCCTTTTATTTCTTAAATTCTTGAAAGAGTAGTTGCAAAACAGCTGACTGATCATCTGCAGAGGAATGGTTTATTTGAAGAATTTCAGTCAGGATTTAGAGTGCAGCATAGCACAGAAAATGCACTATTGGAGGTTACTAATTACCTTCTTATGGCCTCTGACAGTGGACTCATCTCTATGTTTGTCCTGTTAGACCTCAGTGCAGCATTCAATACCGCTGACCACAATATTTTATTTTACTACAAAGACTAAAACACACCATGGGTATTAAAGGAATTGCACCGCAATGGTTTGAATCTTGTCTATGTGATAGACTCCAATTTGTTCATGTAAATGGGGAGTCTTCTTCACACACTAAAGTTGATTATGGAGTTCCTCAGGGTTCTGTGCTGGGGTCAGTTCTATTTACACTATATATGCTTCCCTTAGGCAGTATTATTAGAAAACATAGCATACATTTTCATTGCTATGCAGATGATACTCAGCTGTATTTATCCATGAAGCCAGATGACACAAATCAATTAGTTAAACTACAGGCATGTCTTAAAGACATAAAGGCCTGGATGACCTCTAATTAATATCTAACCAGATATTTATTCTGGATGGCATTACTCTGGCCTCCAGTAACACTGTGAGCAATCTTGGAGTCACTTTTGATCATGATATGTCCTTCAGTGCACAAATTAAACAAATATGTAAGACTGCCTTCTTTCATTTGTGCGATATTGCTAAGATTAGAAACATTGCATCTCAGAGTGATGCTGAAAAACTAGTTCATGCATTTATTACTTCTAGACTGGACTATTGTAATTCATTATTATCAGGTTGTTCTAAAAGCTCCCTGAAAAGCCTTCAGTTGATCAAGAATGTGGCAGTGAGAGTACTAATGGGGAGTAGAAAGAGAGATCATATTTCTCCCATATTAGCTTCTCTTCATTGGCTCCCTGTTAAATCCAGAATTGAATTTAAAATCCTTCTCCTCACATACAAAGTCTTGAATAATCAGGCCACATCATATCTTAAACATCTCATAGTACCGTATTATCCCAATAGAGCACTTCTCTCTCAGACTGCAGGCTTACTTGTGGTTCCTAGAGTTTCTAAAAGTGGAATGGGAGGCAGAGCCTTCAGCTTTCAGGCCCCTCTCCTGTGGAACCAGCTCCCAGCTAGGATTTGTGAGACAGACACCCTCTCTACTTTTAAGACTAGGCTTAAAACTTTTCTTTTTGATGGAGTTTATAGTTCGGGCTGGATCAGGCGACCATGAACCATCCCTTAATTATGCTGCTATAGGCTGAGGCTGCTGGGGGCCTCCCATGATGCACTGAGCATTTCTTTCTCACTCACCACTACACCACTATTGCATTTAATGATTAGTAATTACTAAACTCTATCTCTCTCTCTCACACCGTGTGTTTTTCGTCCTGTCTCCCTCTGCTCTCGTCTCTACAGGGGGCAGCTCAGGAGGTCAAGTGGGTTGTCTACTAGCTGGAAGTGTGGTGGTTTGATCCCCAGCTCCCCTAGTCTGCATGACAAAGTATCCTGGGCAAGATACTGGACCCTAATAGTGTAGGGTCTGTAGCGTACAATATAAAGCAGATTGAGGCCACAGTTGTTGTGATTTGGTGCTATATCAATAAATTGAATTGAACTGAACTGAATTGAATTGAATTTAAAAAAAAAAGAAAATGAAAAAGAAAATGAAAATAAAAACAATAACAGCAAAAAAAAACTTCTTTGAAATAAATTTCCATTAAGCTGACATCTTTTAAATCAGTTTATATAAAGTAGTTCGTTTTTAATAACACTACACTGCATCATATTTGCTGAATGAAATCTAACACTTGTTCTTTCCTAATTTTGGGTTGCTGATTTCAAAAATAATATCCATTTTGCTCTATCACATCACATTTTTTCACAAGTGGCAATTGTAAACATGATTCAGATGTTTTTTGCTATATCTGTGGATGCTTCACTACATCCAAACAGTGACAAAACATAACAGATTTTATGAAAAAGGTATACTTTGCTTATTTTGGTATGAAACTGGGTGGCAAAGACAACCCATGGGTACCTCATTCAGTTTGCCAGGCTTGTGTCGAAAACCTCCGAGCATGGACTAAGGGAAAGACAAAGAGCTTGGGTTTTGGTGTTCCAATGGTATGGAGGGAGCCACAGAATCACTTTGCTGACTGCTACTTCTGTTTAGTCAATATTTCTGGATACAGTTCCAAAATTAAATCATCTATCAGTTACCATAACCTGCCATCAGCAATGACACCTGTACCACATTCAGATGAAATACCACCTCCCATTTTTACTGACTTAGTTGATGAGAAAGAGAGTCTGATGATGTTTTGTCTCCAGATCCACAACATTGTAGTGATGAGGACTTTGAAGATCCATCTTCTAGTAGCTCATCTGTCCCCCAGTTATTCACTCAGACATGGTGAGAAGGATCTTATTCCATTCTATGAAATGGATGATGACTTTGTCTGTTGTGTTGATGTTGAAGGTCATTTCGGTGCAATGGGTTGTGAATACAGTGCAGATGAGTTGTTCACTGACAGCTCAAAAGCCTAAAATGTGTCCTACTGCATAATGGCAGTTAACTTTGCATTCAATTGACCAACTGGTCATTTTGTCCAGTTAAAAGAAACCTATGAAAATATGCAGATTGTGTTGGAGAAGCTGAAATACAATGAGCACAAATGGACCATATGTGAAAAAAATTGATTCGCATTTTGTGATAAAATATTTTTATTAGTGTTTTTGAACTCAGCACCACTGAATTAGGTAATATCAACTATTTTCTGGAAAACAGCAGAAATTTTGTTTTTTGTTGCAGGGCGGTGAGGTCTTTGTATAAAAATGTATAAATTAGTTCCTCAATGATACGTCATGACAGTGTTTTGTACTGTAGATTTCGGACAAACGTGCTGATCACTCTCCATCTTCACACATTCAAAGTGTATCTAAATAAACTCTCCTTAAAAACTAATGTTGCTTTAATAATTAAGCCAGCGTTCATTTTGCAAGGATGGCCTGCTGTTATGCAAGATCTGGGCAGGGTGACTTGCTGCGTAGTGACCGCAAGTCACTTCTGCACGTCAGTTTTGAATTTTCACAGTCATCCACAGCAAAAATAGCAGAAGTGAACTAAGATGTTGAAATCTTGGTTCACTTCAAGACAGATCATGTTCTGGCCCATTTACCGTAGCTCAGGCGGTTTGGCTTCCCGTTACAACCCATGGTCCGGAAATCCGGTGTGCCTTTCACTTAGGAGGAGGAACTGTAAAAAGCAAAATCAGTGTTAAAAATCACCTTTACTTATCTGTTTTAGTTGTTGCTAAAAAGTTGACAAGGGTTTGGCTACTTTTGATTCAGTTTTGATATTTAGGGACCGTTTTTATCCTTTAGTCGTGACCTGAAAACACTCGTTTTTCTGTGAAATTCTTTAAAAAAAATTCTGTGAAAAATCTGGATTTATAATACAGATCAGTGTTTTCAAAAATATCAAATTTTCTATACATACCCACTCTGAATATTTAAAAACGGTTTAAATACACATTTCTTTGCACTATCAACAGATCTTAGGTGTGCTTTCTTGATCTTTCCAGTGAAAGTTCAATGAATAAAACAATGTATGGGTGAATACAGCTTGTAGTCTGAAGTGTTTTGAGTGGTCAGTAAGACCAGAAAAATCGCTATATAAATGTCTGGTATATTTCCATTTCCAATTTCAGAGGCTTTTGAGCCTCTGTGCACGACCTCAGGAAGTTTTCCCTTACGTAAAAACGTTCTTGTGGTATTTATCCTTTAGTAATAATTTTAGTCCCTCATTTTTGTGGAAAATGCTCATATCTCAACACTTTTTTTTCTATAAGTAGATTAATAGATAAATGCTTTTTATGATTATGGCACACTACAACTATAAATGTATTTACATATGCATTTTGAAAGATTATCTACAGCACAGATATTTCAGCATGAACTATTTCTCAGTATTTAAGAGTCCAACATTACTCAAACGTTGCTCAATGAATCAACTGCAAGGCAAGGAAAGTTCTCCAAACTGGGGGTTACGTGATTCTACGTTTAGTTGTAGTTATAACTGGTCAGACTGTCAAATGAAACAAGATTATGAAACATGTGAACAGCTTTTACAAATTCAAAGAGCACAGATCCAATAACATGGAGGAAATTTAGAGTTTTTTGTTTTTTTTTAAATATAGACTTATATAATATATAATAGACTTTAGACAGGGTATTGTAAATACTCTGTCTAAAGTCTATTATCTATTAGCAGGTGTGTGAAATTCAGCCTCACTGGGAAAAGAGAATCACATCAAAGGCCAGAAAGAGCCTACATTAATTTAATCAAAAATGTGTCTCCTATAGTCTTTTCACGTACAGTTTGGTCCACATAAAGCCCTCAACATTTAGTCAGGAAAAGTAAAAGATCTTTGATCATGAAGTTTAGCTCTACCATACAGCACAGCCTTCTGCCATGACTCTGGCTGCAACCTACCCAGGAGTCTGTGACTCCTTGTCTTTGCAGTTGTGTGGATTCAAACTGCAAAACAATACCAGAAATAATGTCTCTGAAAACAGTAACCGGCTCACGGCCCTCTCTCTACAGTTGATACAGATAAAAGCTACTCAGTTTCCCTCCTTCTGCATCAGCTAGCTTGTTAGCTTGCTAGTTTGCAGGCACTGTGGAGGTATGCCTGTTTGTTGAGTTTGGTTGGAACAGACCACAGCTACAACTGGGTGGGCCAAATTTTACTAAAGAATCTAAAGTGACATCCAGGCTGGATTTGTCCCATGGGCCTTGATACTGGCATGTGCAATTTAGAGTCAGCAGGTTCAAAATATTCAGCATACTTTCATCTGTCTTAAGGTACATGCCAAGGAAAAAATAGAAAAGATGTGCAAACAGAAACTAAAAATGGACCCAGTATAGGACCTTGAGGTACTCCAGCGCTTGGAATATCAAAAAACAAAAGAGGTTTGTGTACAGGAGATGAAATCGAAACTGATTATCAGTAAAGGCTTCTCTTATTGTCAAAAAAATCCCATAAAACACTTTTCAATTATAAGTACAGTCCTGCACAGGACAAGCCTGTACAGTCCAAGCTTGATATTTTACATATTTTTGTACTATGAAGCCTCAAAAAGTACCGAAAACATTATTATAGAGCCACACATGCATCATCCTCCTGCCATAAATCTGCAGCTGGAAATATTCCTCAATAATTGATCCCCTGTTTGAATTGTGTTTGCTTAAAACAACTACAGCATCCAGCTGTTTTAGGGAATTATTGAGCCTTTCATATAAAACAAACAAACATGAAACTACATGTTTGCATGTAGAACCCAACAAGCTTCATTCTGATTTCCACAGATAGTCAGAAACATATCAAGCAGCAGACTAACATGTTAGACTTAAGATGCAGTGACATATTATATCAAGAGTAGTTTTCACTTCAAATTTTAAATCGCTGAAGGCTAATGAGTAAATATCTTGATATCATTGTTATGTGCTGGTTTGTGTTTTGTAACCGAATGACAAAACTGATCATGATGCCAATTAATATGAAGCACCAGCTATAGCCAATACTATATAATACACCAATACTAGGGTTAAAACAGTCACCCATCCCACTTACTGCTCATCCAGCTTGGGTGGCTGGATCCCATCCCAGCTGTCATAGGACGAAAGGAGGGTACATGCTGGACAGGTTATCAGTCTATGAAATAAATAATAAAAAATATGAATCTATTAATCTGATGAATATTTTGGATTTGGTCAAATTTGACTATAGAATAC
Source organism: Paratilapia polleni (assembly GCA_015106735.1). Taxonomy (NCBI): domain Eukaryota; kingdom Metazoa; phylum Chordata; class Actinopteri; order Cichliformes; family Cichlidae; genus Paratilapia; species Paratilapia polleni. The sequence continues at coordinate 25,662 of VUQI01019315.1, read as the reverse complement.
TTAGGAAAAGTGAAAAATTAACACTAATACTTTAAAACTTTCACAAAGATCAGTCTCGTTTTGTCTGAAAAACCACCCAAAATATTCAGATTACTATCAGGTGTAACACAGAAAAGCACCAAGTCTTCATATTTGTGCAGCTGCCTGCAGCAAATATTTGACATTTTTGCTTAAAAATAGCTATAATGTTTATGCAATTATCAAAAGAAGTTGTACGATGACTAACTAACCATTAAAGCTCTATACCGTATATCTGTGTGATGTCTTAAAATCACTTTCCTGTAAAGATGCAACAAAACCATCATCATATTTTTGCTCTATTATCATGCAGTAAATTCACTTTAACAGCCTTCTGAATGTGCTGCATTTATTATGTAAAACATGTAGCGTGTTCTTGCTGCAGTCAGAGAAAGCGAATAGAAGCCAGATTAAACTATTAAAAGTTTAATTTTTTCTCCAAGTTTGTTTGGAGAAAAAAACACAATCCGTTACAACAATAGTAACAAAAGTGTTTTGAGGAACAGATAACTGCTAACATGTTAGCATGACTCATAGATGGAAAAAAAATTCTTCAATTTCACAACAACTAGTACAAAGTGGACAATGGGAAAACAGGTGTGTGTGTGTTCATGTCTGTGTGTGTGTTTGGATTGGTTTATAGGAGACCAGTTGGAGGAGCTGTGATGCAACTAGGAGTTTACGGTCAGACACTGCCCATTGACGGTAAAATGTGGACGGGGGGCCGGACTAAACTTTGAAACACAGAGGTCATTCTGTGTGGGAATTTCCCTGTTGCCTGTCAGCATGTGAGCCAGAAGCAGGGAAAGACTGAGTGGGGCTCCAGCAGGAAACAAGGGGTCATCGAAGAAAGTATGCTCAGAATGTTTGAATGAATCTGTGCCAACGCTGACAGCGAGGGTGAGAGCAATGAGAGCAACGAGAGCAGATCTCTGCTGACAAACAAATGAGTGCTTCTCTGAAACATTGCTTTGTTTCTCTGATTGGCCTTGGGGATTAAAGCCAAGCCACAACCACTTAAAGCTATTGTCATGAACACAGAGTACAACAATGTCTTATTTAAATGTGGGTGTAGCATTCTTCATGGGGTGATGTGTTGGAAAGGGAGGATATTGCACAATGGTTAAAAGCTAAACTGTTCATCATGGAGTGTGTTGAAATATCCTAAATGTCATCTCTCACTGCACACAAACAGCATCATACAGTTTTATGCTTCATTAAGAGAAGATAATGTGACTTTTTTTCCACTGCCAGCATAGTAAATATGTGAGTTCTTGAAAAATTAGCAGAGGCAGTTTTCCCCCACTTTTCTCTGCTGTTTGAGGAGAGAGTTGGAAAACAATCCCCACCCTGAATTGTCATGGATATCCTTCAAATCCCCCTGTGCCCCTTTTTCTTTATCTGGTTTGCTTGCTTGTGACAGATATGTTTCATATTGTGCACACAGTGAACTGCCGTATCAGGGCTTGGTAAATTCCACTGCAGACCATTTGTCAACTTATCATGTCTGGTGCAGCTAACCTACTTTTGTCACTCCCGTTTTTTTTGTTTGTTTGTAACTTCTACACTTTCCTTTATCCTGACTTGAGGGTTAAAATGAGGTTTGCTCTCAGTTGCCTGCACTCGTTGCCAGCCAGATCTTGGCTGTTGCAGTGTGACCTGAGGTTGTGTGAGGAGGTTAGTTGCTGATTAATTTCCATGCAACCTTGAACCCCTCTCTGGGCCAGTGGACCCTGCAGACTATTGACAGAGCAGTGTGCTAAAGATAAAGCCAACATTTCTGTGCTGCGTGCAGTGTGACCAATCTTTTTATGCTTTTTGCTACCCTCAGCAGTATCGTTTCAACATAAATCGGCTGGATGTATTTCAGGATCTGAGAACTTTTCTGCCAAATCATTAAGTAAACAGACATGAACCCAGCACTACAGCAGTCAGATTTACCCAACAGTAATATAAAGAGTATTTTTTGCTTGATTTTTGACAAATAATTTCACCTTTTCGTTGCATTTATCCATTTTTTTCCCCTTTATCTGAGATTTCTCTCACTGATTAAACCACTAGATGCTATTTTCTGCTTTGAGAACACACTGCACAAATAGATCATTCAAATATAATGTGATGCTGGTTCCTCTGTAGACTTACAAAGGTTTATAAAATTCCCTCCTTCTCCAAAAAGAAACATCAAATTCCCGCTTCATGTTTCGTTTTGGGTGTATTTCAGCATGCAGGCCTGAATTAAAAGGTTAGAAATATGCCTCACCGCTGAGCCGATCTCTTATCTGCAATATGTTGTAAGAGAAATACGTGGTATTACACAGTCTATGAGTGTGAACATTAGGCAAGCAAACGCCCCTTTCTGTCTGTCTGTCTGAGCCTTCACCCGCTTCAAAAGGACAAAAAAGGGAAGAAATTACAAGTGAAATTGTTACAACAAAGTATAAATCTGTTTAATCCAATAAAATATCAAGTACAATTAAAGCATTTCACCTTTCAATATTAAATAATTAGACTTATTTCATTCATTGCCAATACTATTACAAAGAGTTGCATCATTTCACTGCAGCACAACTCTTCCCTTGACAACCACTGCTCCAGATACACAGAAAATGTAGAAATTCACTCGCATGTATGTAAAACCTGCACAGAAATACTGCATACACACACGAAAAAAGAAAAATCACATCTGAGAATAAAGCTAAGGTGACATGTGAAGAGTCGTGAATGATTGCGCAATACATGCACCCACTCCTTCAGTCCCATTCAAAGTGTCCTTGTAAACTGGTGGTCGCTGCCTTCACCTGTGAAGCGTACCGTTTTCAGCACAGTGGATTTCCTCCGGCTCTAAATGATCCAATGATTAGACAAGCGGCACAGAGATCCGTGCAGAGTCTCTGCTGTGTGTGTGTGTTTTTTAACACTGTCCGGTGGCAGAGAGCAGGTTGCGCAGGGTGGCCAGTTCTCTGGACAGCTGCTCCACGCGCTTTTGTAAACGATCGTTCTCTGCAGCCAGTTCCAGCACTTTATGTTGAGTCTCCAAGTTGCGCATTTTGGCTTTGTCCCTGCTCTTCCTCACAGCGAGGTTGTTCCTCTCCCGCCTCAGCCTGTACTCTTCACTGTCCTTGTCCAGGCGTTTCTTTGCTTTCCCGCTGGACATTTTGCCGCCGTGCGATGGTGACCTGCTTTTACCTGACGGGGCAGGTGTGCCGGGCGGGCTGGAACAAGTAGAGGACGCAGTGGAAATGTTTCCGAGACTGCCACTAGTGGACTGGTAATGAAGGTAGGACCTCATGTCAAAACCAGACGATCCGTTCTCCATCTTTGCGTCTTCCTGACTGTCGTCTCTCTCGGCGGCAGCAGCAGCAGCAACTCTGTAGCGGCTCCCGACGAGTTCAGGGCTGAGCACGCTATCCACGCGGGTTTCCTGCAGCTCCGCGTAACCCAGCGCGTAGGGCTCCCTGGGGTCCCTCAAGTTGTCGCACTGGCTTGTCTCCAGCTCGTTTAACAGCGAGTAGTTCTTATAGTTCTGCAAAGCTGCAACTCTTTTGATCTTGTTCTCTGCCAGAAAATCTGAGAAAACGTCCCCCTGCTGCTGCTGCGTCTGCGCCGCCAGCTGCGGGCAGTGCAAAGCTGAATCCAGGTAAACACTGAAGTCTATCGCTCTCTCCCGCTCTTCAATGCCCAGCTCCGTCATCGAGTCACCGAGCCTCCAGTATGAGCCGCCGCCGATGGGGCTGATAACGCTGTCTCTACTGTGGATAGCAAAGCTGCCCTCCTCGTAGAAGCCGGCCACTTCCATGGATCTTAACACCCGCCGGATTGCAGAAGCATGGAGGGCTGAGATGAGACGCCCTGAGAGGTTTAGGTTCAGTTGTGAAATGCGTCTGAATGTGGCGAGTTTAAAATCTCTCGTGACAACATGCAGTAAACTACTTTGAAGAGGTTGTGCTCTTGGAGTGAGAGGAATTGACAGGTTCTTCCTGTCTCGGGGGGTTTTATTTTCCAGCGAGGGGCGGAGTTCAGGTAATGTGACGTGCAGCAGGGCAACCTGTGCTGCTTTTCGAGGATCCTTCAAACATTTAAACTGTCTTTGAACACAATAAAAGACTTAAGCTTTGCGTTTGTATGGTGGTATAGTAGCAGTTAGTTGCGGCAAAGTTACAGCAGCAGAATTAAGAGAAGAAAGGCAACAATGATGTTTTTTTGTGGATATCTCATCAAATGAAACTGAACTAAAAACGCAAAATAAAAGTGAAAACATAAGGCAGCAGCGGCCACTTAAACCGGAGCGCAATAACGAAACAAAACCAAATGTTAGGAATGCTTTTAACCAGTATTTGTTGACATCTCGTCCCTTCACGCCCTCTACAGTCAGATCTCATAAACTCGACAATAGTGGAAAAATCCCACTCTGCAGAAACATGTTTACCATTTTCTGACTTCGTGCGTAATCATCTCATAACAACGATGCTCACGAACGCAACCCCGGACAGCTGTTTCCTCTGAACTGACTAGATTAAACCAGTCTGGTGTTATGTGGTAGACCCTTACAAAGATGATGCATCTCCTCCAACACTGGATCAGGGTCAGGGTGGGTGTTGTGAGAAATTTAGTGAGTCTGGTTTATGTCTACCTGTGACAATTCAGTGAGTCCACACCTGAAGACTCCCAGTCTCACTGCGCATAGACGTCAGTTCTCTCAGAGCATAAAATCTAGAATAAAGCACAGCATCCCAGTATTATCAATCACATGTGGCCTTTAAAGACTCTCTCTCAGCACTCTCTGTTAGTAGCCCCTCAATTCCGATAAGGAAAAATT
>VUQI01019315.1:0-15911 GCA_015106735.1 Paratilapia polleni | reverse complement strand
CAAGTTATACTTGCATGAGTTTCCACAGTAAAGAGTGTGGGCTCAGCCTCATAAAGATAGGGTGAGGAGACATCGGAAGGGAGCTCGGAGCAGAGCAGCCACCTGAGGTGGTTCAGCCAGTGTTTCCTAGGTGCCTTCCTTTGGAGGTTTTCCAGGCATGCCCAACTGGGAGGAGACCCCAGGGTAGAACCAGAACTCACTGGAGTAGCTATGTGTCTTGTCTGGACTGGGAATACCTCATGGAACGGGAAAGCGTTGCCGGAAAAAAGGACGTCTGGAATACCCTGCTCAGTCTGTTGTCACCAACACCTCACTCGAATAAGCAGGAGAAAACCGATGGATGGATGCGCACAGTTTCTCAACATTACGGCTTTGTTAACAGCACAATACAGATCGCAGACATGCTCAACGTCTCTGGCTCGTCTCACCGGAGCGCTGAACACAAACCATGCAAGTCCATGTTAGGCAAGAAAAGCAGCAGGATAACCACAGACTGTGATGATAACGGGTAGATATGCCATCACATTCAACTGTGTGTCAGTTCAACAACACATTCGTCTCTTATGTTTCCCTCTTCGGCTGTTGAGTGGCTCTTTGGTGGCAGAGTGGTGGGATAACCACCATCTTTTGTGTTAAAGAATTCACCAATGGATTTCTGTTCATAATTTGTTGAGTGGCATATCTCCTCCTTATTAATTTCTCTGGGCACCCACTGGTGGAGCACAGGGGAAAAATATGCTGAATGAATTAGATTTTTTGTGGGGTAAATAAACAAACAATAAGTTATGCTTGCTCACTTCTTTCAGGAAGATGTGACATCTTGTGGTTTTACACTGTCCCTGCTGTGGTGTTTGTTGTTTTGTTTTGTCTAGGTCATTAAGATTGTAGTCTTGTTTGAATTGTAACACGGGGACAGGTATTTCAGGCCCTGCTGCTCATCACTGTCATGTAGTGAGCAAAGAGCAGAGGAATGCTGCCACATCAGACAAACATGCTGAGTAGTTTACTAACCTTTGAACATTTAGTATTGGATTATATGATGTCTGTACTGGAAACACTGTTTGACTGATAGAAATACTCACTGAAATGCTCTTCTTTTTTGTTCTTTAAGGTAAAAGATGTCAAGAATGGATCAGTGTCATCTTCTGCTTCTCTCTCATGGCCTTCAACTTCATTTACCTCCTTGCCAATTTCCATCAGGGGCATATATGGTCCATCCTGCTGGGCATTGGTAAATACTGAATCAGAAATTATATAGTCTTGTCATGTGTTACTACTGGTTGTCTCTCTTATTGAGTTCTCTCTTTTTCAGTGGCAGGTATCCTAACCGCAGATTTTGCATCAGGACTTGTTCACTGGGGGGCTGATACGTGGGGATCAGTGGATCTACCCATCTTTGGAAAGGTATGGTTTCCCATCATTTCACATCCAAATAATCATTTTTCAAAGGGAACATTTTCCTTAATTTACCACATGTATGCAGGCCTTTATACGTCCATTCAGAGAGCACCACATCGACCCCACAGCCATCACCCGTCACGACTTCATTGAGACCAACGGTGACAACTGCATGCTGACCATAGTCCCTCTAGCAAACATGGCCTTTAACTTTCTCACCCTCTCCCCTGGTGAGTTTTGTATCAACAAAGCATTATCTCCACCATGAAAATACTGTAATCTGATCAAACCAGTTCCTTCGAAGTGATCTCCAGAGGGGAAACAAAGGCAACAATGAACAAACGACCATCTTTCTGTCTTCTTTTACCTGCAGCGGAGATTTACCATATCTACCCCTTGTACTGCTACCTGTATGCACTGGCCATCTTTGTGACTCTTACCAACCAGATTCACAAGTGGTCGCACACGTACTTCGGGCTGCCTCGCTGGGTCGTGTTCCTGCAAGATTGCCACATCATCCTTCCCCGCAAGCACCACCGCATCCATCACGTCTCCCCTCATGAGACATACTTCTGCATCACTACGGGTTTGTAGTTGTATTTCATCAGGATTACCCTGGGCTTTTCTCACACTACCCCCACCAAGCTCTCTCTACCCACTTCCACTCTGTTTGCATGTTTACATGGAGAGTATGCTACATTAGGCCCCAGCCACACAGGTCTAGAGAGACCACACAATTCACCTTCAAAGTAAACGCTGTGCCTTACCACGACAACCAACACGTTTCAAAAGGTGCAACTTTTTCTTTGAACGCGAACTGTCTGTTTCCAGTTTGCATTGCACTTTTCACACTTTCAGTGAGCAGCTGGCGGGTGTTTACTTCATCATGGAAGGTGTTCCTTAACTGGTAAACTGCTCAAACTAAGATCAGTTTACATTGTATTTCGGCTTAAATGTGCACTTATCTAGTGTTAAAAACAACTGTAATTATCCTAAAAACCTCCATTTAAACAGGTTGTTTCATTGAGATTTTAGATCCCTTTTTCAAGAGAGACCTTTGTACAATACAGATATACAATATCTGGCTACACCCGAAGCCCCGAAACGTTGGCGGTCGGCACCAGAAGCAAAGTCAGCAGACTAGCTGAAGAGTTCCCAATGTGAGAAAATATTAGATGTGGTCATGTAGTTGATTACAGAGACGTTTGCAAAACCCAAACAGCTTATTAAGAGGTAAAAATGAGATGATATTTAAAAGAAAAAGACAGAAGGTTGGGGTAGGTTTTATTTTTCTCCACAGTATGTTTATTTTCTTGGAGAGGCGGGTGTTGATCTGATGCTTACCACTGTATTTATACCCTTCATTAAGAGTGCTTCATTCAGTGTTACACAGAGTGGGAATACTGAGAGTGTGGTTTGAGAAAGGCCCACAGATTATGGAGTGTAATTGAAGATGATTTGAAAATGAGTTTCGTTTTTTATTATTATTATTTGTCCAGGTTGGTTGAACTACCCTCTGGAGAAGGTGGGTTTCTGGAGATACTTGGAGGATCTCATCCAGGGTGTGACAGGAGAGAAGCCCAGGTCGGACGACCTGAAATGGGCTCAGAAAGTCAAGTAACACTGCGAGCTAACGGCACCCTACCTCAGACAGCACTGGCTCCGTCCAGGCTTCTCATCCCCTTTTTTTTGCCTCACTTAAACTGTAATCCATAGGAAGAAAAACTAACAGATTCTGATGCCATAGCTTTAAGTCTTGCACATTTGTTTTGCTGTTTTTCAGAAGGAGGGCTTTGTTGGTGGAATTTTTCATCACACCCAGATAATATTTTAAAAATTGCAATATATCCTTAAAACTTTATATATCTAACACAGCTCATTGTTTTTTAAAGGCTTTTGCTAAGGAAGAGTGATCATATACATTTGAAATCAAAGATTTTCTCAATGTTAAAAAAAAAGCTACTTGAAAGGATGAACACTTTTCCTCCTCCAGAGCCACAGCTGTTAATTTGAAGTGATGATGAATCGCATTATATTTAGTACAGCTTTATTTTCTGTGGCTCAGTCTTTTCATCTCCACTTTATCAAGGGTCTACTTGATGTGCAGCTGATTTAGGCTTGAATTGTATTTAGGTCATGATGCGTCGAGGGGGTGGGGTGATATAGGAAGCTTTACCAATGTTCATAGCTAAAGGTCAAATTGATAAATATTGCTGTTACATTTATTATCTGCTTGCACATTTGGGTTCAGCTCTGCCCACTTTTGACACTTTTTAAAAGCGAGGTGAAGACAAGATGCGTTCAGCAATGATTAATAGTCGTTTCTAAAACACAGCCATATTTAATTGTTTAATCTGGGATGTGTCAACCCAAAAAAATGACTCCAGAGTTACTGAGGAACATAGACAGTATAAAAGATGGATGTAGCCACTGTGATGTCACACAGTGATTAGTGAAGTACCTTTTTGAGACTGAATGTGATGAACAAGGGGTGGACTGTGAACCGCACACTCATTGACTAACATCTTGTCAATCACAAGTTGTTAGCCAATGAGTATACCCTGGATAATCATCCTTTCTGAAACTTAGAATGGCCAATATTTGCTAAATGTACTTAATGTTTTATTTAATACGATCCAAAATGATTGGCTCAGATCCAGGAAAGCGTTTCCAGAGGTCAAGTCTGAGGGCTGTTTTCCTATAGACTTCTATAGGAAATGAAGTATTTTTGCTACCGCTGGTATTGCTCCTGGGTTGCATGTTTAAAGGATCTTCACTTTTCAGTCATGGGAGCTATGGCCATCTTTTATACTGTGCTGAGGAAGAGGAAATGCTACCACCAAGATGCTAAAGGAAAACAAACCAAAAAGAATAATAATAATAATTAAAAAACTAACTGTTCCTGCCAAATTATGATGGCATTTTGATTTTAATTTGTAGATCTTTGCATTTGATCTGGCCATTGAAAGGGTTCTGTTTTTAATGATAGAAGACAAGTCATTTTCAAGCAAAATCATTTGATATGAAAGTCTCATTCAGACAAAGTGTCATTATTGATGTTAGGCCATTATAAAACGCAAATGGACATTTACTTTGTTGTATCTGCTGGGTTAGTCTGGCCCTAACAAGTCATCTCTTCAGACGATCATGTGTCCTCACTTGTTTTTTATTTGACTCCATGTAAACTAACCGTTTTGCAGGAAAGAGGCACATGCAGTTTTTGTCAAGCTGCCTTACACGACACAGATGCAGTACTTTTGTTTGTTTTGATCCAGTTGCAGCACTTTGTCGTGGTGTTGCATTTCTGTCATTCTGGGGTTTGTATCTCACATAGTGAGACACAGACACTCCAAAGTTATGTGCCAGCTTTGTGTAACATTGTTTTCACTCCGTGCTTCTCGCTATCATTTGTGTTGTGGGAGGAAACCGTCAGATTCAGAGCATAACATTCCCGATGAGCAACGCTGCCACTGTGTACCTTCTTGGTAACTGTGACAAGCAGGCTAAGTGATGTTTCAAGGGCTTCACTGACGGGTGACGATCTAGGAATTTCCTTTAAACCTATAGATGAGATTAATTGGTTCAAAGTAATTAATGCTTCAGTCATAGATTTGTAAATGTATTGTACAGCAAATAACTATGCATTGTAATAAGAGGCCCTTAATTATGCGTCTTAACTCATCTGATTAGGTTAAAATGCCTTTCTTTTTCTATAGTTTACACATTATTTGTTAAGTCAGAAAAACTGGAGTTGAAAAATTTAGCTGCTTAAGAAATTGCATGATAATTTTTTTCTAATTAAGATGTCACACAGACGAAAGAATGCGTGCATGCATATAGCATGTCGGCTTGTGCAAGCAATACACTGGGTCACCAGCTTTCCTTTGAGTTTGTGTAAAAGCAGTCACGAATGGGGAGGATTGCGCTCACTCCAGAGGAAACTAATTGTACTGCTTTTAAGAGATGACCCCAAACTTTGACCAAATGGTCCCAGGTTTGAACTACCAAAGTGTTATCTTCATTCCAAGGAAATCCTGGCAAATTTTTTTTTTTTTTTTTAGGGTGAAATGGGAGAAGCTGACCTTCTTAGGTTGACCAGGTTAAAGGCTTACTTATTAAACTTAAAAGTAGACAGATTAATGATAATTACAGTTAAGTTTGCAGCCAAAGTTATGCTTTGTTACATGATATTCCACTTTTAGAGTCCTTCATACTTGATTATATAGGGTTATTTACCATAGGTCAACAGCAAGAGTACACTGCAGATTGCATAGTGTTTGTAGAGTCTTGTGAGAAGCAGTTTTATGTGCGCTTGGTGGTGTCATTTTGCTGGTAGATGGATGGCATTATGTGCGACTGCATTAAAGTTTAAGGCCCGCTTGAGTTCTACTCCTGTAGTTCTTCTTGATCAGTATTAGGCAAAATGTTTGTGCGCTGTTACACTGCAGTGAGTGAACACGTTTGAGCTTTCGCAACTTTCTAAATAGGAATTTTAGCGTTGGCTTTGCTGGATGTTTCGGTGCTTCAGCAAGTTGCTTTTTGTGATCTTATAAAGGCAATGACGGTTTAAAGGATGTTTTGTCTTTCTATAAATCGGCAGAATAGGAAAATAGCTGAGCATAATGGTTGGGAATAGTAGATATGACACACCATAATTAGTTTGAAGACTGGCAACTTTAATTTTAAAAATGCAAAGGGAACCCAAACCATAATAACCTTTGCTTGGAGAAAGACTGGATACAGTTGCTATGTATGGTTTTCATAGTGGATAATCTTATTGTGAGTGTAGATCTAACATGCATAAACTTTCTTCTTATTCTCCAGATGATCTCAGGATTGTCGTTGGATTCAATAAAGTAATTGTGAAAAATGAACCGTTTTTGTGACGTTAAGGCCATTATTTCATAAATGAAAGTCATTTACATCAGATTTTGTTAGCCAGAGTAGTCAGATTATTTTAGATGCTTTCTTGGATCTGTTGTTACCATAAATCAATACAGTTACTTTGGCCACTTGTTACTGAGGTTGAATTTGTGATCGAGCTGTATTTGGTTTTTCTGCTTGGAGACATTGAACTTTCAGTAGTGGATTTGATGGGTGTTTTGCAACAGTCTGTGGTCAGTTAAATATATTTTCCCACCTGAAACAATTTAGTGAGAGTAAGTGTGGGATGGGCAGTCGTTGACGGTATGTTTGACATGCTGTGTTGAAGTCACTCTTGTAATGGTCTTTGGACTTTTTTGAATCGCCTTATCCTCTTGCCAACAATGTGGGAAAACGGTTTAATGACTGACTTTAAATTGCTCTTCATTTGACTCTTGCTTCTTCTGAGGTAAGACTTATGTGGATGTTGTTGTTGTTGGTTATGTACACTGGTGGTGATGGAGTTTTAGATATCAGATTAATGCCTTGATGCCTTTTTGTTGTCTTCCAGTTGGAAGGCTTACAGTGTAAATAATATACTGTATTTATAAATAAACTAATAAACATATTTCTGTGTTTTCTCTCTTTCTTTTTTAAAAATTTAGTATAAAGATGTTTTGCCTGCATAATTGAGCTGAACATTATTTGTGTTTCCCACTCCATAATCTGTTTTAAACGTTTTAGTTGTAGATTTCAGGAGGGAAGCAGAGGACACCACCCCCCTGAATATTTAGAAGACATGCATTTGCTCCCCCCAATGAAAACATGAAAGAAGCAGAGGACTTTTGTGTTGTGTTTTCTTAACATAAAGATAATTTCATCATAAATTTGTGCAGAAAAGGTACAATAATCACCCGTGTCTGATGGTCGTCTGCTACTGCTACTACAGGTACTTCTGTGACTGGTTACTTTAACCAGTGTTAAAAGCACAGTAATAATTAATGAGCCTGCACCTGTTGGGAGCCTGGCCTTTTACACATTTACCACTAATAGATACACTTCTCACAGATGCAGCTATCACTTTACACTCCATGCTTAGTTGTAAAGATACATATAGGTATATGTGTTTATTAATAAAATAAGTAATTAAACAAGTACTTGTATTAATTTTGTATTATCTTGTATTAAGTTTGTAGGGTCTTTACCCTAAAATATAAAGCACCTTGAGGCGACTGTTGTGATTTAGCGCTATATAAATAAAATTGAAATCGAATTGAATTAATTCTCCTCACACTTAAAGTAAAGGTGAATTATTCTGCACTCAGTCTGAAAACACCATATTAAGTATACTCTAGTTAACAAATACACTCACGACCACTTCATTAGGTGCACCTTTTCAACTGCTCATTAATGCAAATATTTAATCAGCCAGTCACATGGCAGCAACTCGATGCATTCAGGCATGCAGACACGCTGAAGTTCAAACCGAGTATCAGAATGAGGAAGAAAGGTGATTTAAGTGACTTTGAACATGGCATGGTTGCTGGTGCCAGATAAGCTGGTCTGAGGATTTCAGAAACTGCTGATCTGCTGGGATTTTCCCACGCAACCATCTCTGGGGTTTACAGAGAATGGTCTGAAAAATAGAAAATATTCAGTGAGTGTCAGTTCTCTGGGAAAAACTACTTTGTTGATGTCAGAGGAGAATGGCCAGACTGCTTTGATCTGATACGAAGGCCACAGTAACTTGTTACAACCAAGGTATGCAGAAGAGCATGTTGAAGCCAATGGGCTACAGCAACAGAACACCACACTGGGTGCCACTCCTGTCAGCTAAGAACAAGAAACGTGGACTACAATTCACACGGGCTCACCAAAATTGGACAACAGAAGATTGGAAAAATGTTACTTGGTCTGATGGGTCTTGATTTATGCTGCGGCATTTGGATGGTAAGGTCAGAATTTGGCAGAACGAACATGAAAGTATGGATCCATCCTGCCTTGTATTAATGCTTCAGGCTGTTGGTGTCGGTGGTGGGGGATATTTTCTTGGCACACTTTGTGCCTCTCAGTAAAAATGAGAATCGTTTTAATCCCACAGCCTACATGAGTATTGTTGCTGACCATGTCCATCCCTTTATGACCACAATGTACCCATCTTCTGATGGCTGCTTCCAGCAGGATAACGCGCCATGTCACAAAGCTCAAATCATCTCAAACTGGTTTCTTGAACATGACTGAGTTCACTGAACTCAAATGGACTCCACAGTCACCAGATCTCAATCCAATAGAACACCTTTGGGCTGTGATGGAACAGGAGGTTCACATCATGGATGTGCAGCCGACAAATCTGCAGCAGATGTGTGATATTATCATGTCAATATGGACCAAAATCTCTGAGGAATGTTTCCAGCACCTTGTTGAATCTGTGCCATGAAGCAGTTCTGAAGGCAAAAGGGGGTCCAACCCTATACTAGCAAGGTGTAGCTAATGAAGTGTGAATAAATATAACTAAAATAATGAATCCGGGGGAGGGGAAATAAATTTGAAGAAAAAAACTTGTTGTCTGAGATGAAAGTTATTAATTTACGAGAAGGGAACCTTTACTTTTAAAGGCTGGATTAAAGCATGCAGAGTGCAATTTGATTAGGTCATCCACCAACTGCAGGCCTAATACATGGCAAGCAAGCTGCAGAGCCTGTGGTGTGATAAGTTTGATCCAACCCTGCAAAGTAAAGCAAGTTATGTGTTTCTGCAGGGATATGAAGCTTAAAAGAACACAAAGCATCAGACTGTATAGAGATTACAGCTATACAATTTTTTTGTGGTGTCCATAGGTTTGTTCCTACCTTGGCTGTTCATAGTGAGAAGTAGATTCCTGAATCAATCAAGCAAAAATGTAAAATGATAAGGCTGTGGAATCATCTGCTCAGTCTGGCACCAAATAGGTAAATAGGAGGGTTTTCCTATAAAGAGCTGTGACTAAATCACACAGTTCTCTGTGGGCTAAAAAGCTTCATGCTGTTTTTGAGTAATTTGACCTGAAGTATATGTATATTAATTTATCATGCAATGTGAATATAATTAGGAGACAAGTACATGCTAAATTGGAAGAAAAATAATTGAAAGATATATTATAAAGCCAAGATTCTGAACATATGAAGCAAAACTACAGCCATGAACCCTACTGTACCCAAGTATGTTGAATCCTTCCTTTTGCCTTTGAAGTTGGCACATCTGGAACAACAGGTCGTCTGAATTATTTAAACTAGGACAGTTAATAATATCTATATTTAAGGAAATGTCTATTAAAAATCTAGAAATGTTTTGGTGCTCTGACAGAATTAAATGGTTTAATAAATTTGGTGTTTAAAAGTCACAAGACGCCAGTTTAAAGTATTTCTACGTTATGGTGCTACTTTGGCTATAATTAATAAATACAAAAATAAATAAACTGCTTGTATAAAGCAACAAAGGAAGAGACGCTTCATTGTTTTTCCTCGCGCACGCACCGCTGGCTACAATGGCAAAAGTGCGTGCACGCTCCCGCTGTGTAACGACAAGATGGCGGTCGCCGCCGGATCAGGTAAAATGATCGAGACGTATTAATCACTGCGAAAAGCTATTGTGAATAATTTTATCAATGAATTTTCATGATGTACCTGTTAGCTTTCATGATTAGGTTGCTTATGCATTGACGCGCAACGCTATGGTATGTTAACACATACAAGCTAAAACAAAGCTGAAGAGAATGAATAGGAAGGGATGCTATTAGCTAAGCTAACTTAAGTTAGATAAAAGGACAGCAGGACGCAGTCTCACTTTAATGTTGTTTTATAGGCGAGGAATCGTCTATCACCAGCCATGTGCATGAATTACCGGGTGTAACATGTAGTGTTAAATTGAATAGTGTAATTTAGGATACTGCCTGCGGCTGTTGTACCACAACACCGCCACCCTAACGGATAATGACATTAGGTTATTTACTGACGTGATGTGTTGCAAACCGGGTGTGTAGCGTTACTTAAATGTCATCAACAAATGCGAGTGCGTCCCGCACTCAGCCAGTGTTCCTGCGCGGCGGTTAAACGTAAACAGTGACTGTACGTTTTCTGAGAGCTCATCATGAAAACATGACCTGCGCTGAGTTTCTCTGGAGACGCCGGTGAGCTGAGCTAAATTGCTGCAGCAGCTGGCAGTGTGACTGGCTTTGTTTGGATGGCTATGTTAAGGGTGCAGCCCCATCGTATCTCACTGCGGAGGCCAAATGATGCAGCACCGCCAGAGCCAGATGCTCAGTCTCACAGGACGTGAATAACACCTGCTGTTATCAAAGGGCTCATGAAAGCTGGTCAACTGAGTCGTCCTTTATTTTTCTGTCTTGTTGAGTCATAACTTCATAAGTTATAAGCATAAGTCATTTCTCTGGCAAACTGTCATTTTTATTTAGCTTGATGGCACCTAAATCAACCTGCGGTGTTGGACGTGTGCATGTGTGAACGTGACTGAATGGCTGTGTGTTTGTCCACAAACAGGCGTTAAAGTTCCTCGCAATTTCCGGCTCCTGGAAGAGCTGGAAGAAGGTCAGAAAGGCGTGGGAGATGGAACAGTGAGCTGGGGCCTGGAGGATGACGAGGACATGACCTTAACACGATGGAGAGGAGTGATCCTTGGCCCTCCGAGGGTTAGTGTAACGAGGACTGTGCAGGAGAGGGGCCAAGCCAAAAGATTAACAGTTACTTAACCCAGAGGTGTCAGGTTTGATCTGTGCATAGCAGTATGCGAGGGGGCAAATCAGGACGTACATGTGATGAAGAGGAAAACATAGACGCACTAACACTACTTTACACTGGTTTGAATGAATGTTTTAGAATTAAATGTGAATAAATGTGAAGCAGAAACATAATGAAAACACACTTCTAAAGACAAAATATCACATAAGGTTTTTTAAATTACTGATAAATATCCCCATATCTTTAGAGATAATTTCTAATAATTGGTATTTATATTTAAGAATGACTGACTTCTTAGCTTTAAAGTTGAAATTACTTATCTAAGACTTATTGAAAATGTTTGGGTTTTTTAAATTAATCACTGCAGAGGGCTGTGGACACGCTGTCAGATTCTCAGATTGCATCAGGTTCAGCCAGTTTGTGTTCAACTATGATGTATTCAGTTGCAGTGTAACTGGATAAAAATGCAGCAATGCTGTCACGATTACAGCCTGTACATAGGGAGTGTTTTTCCTGCACAGAAAGATTTTTAGCACTCCACCAAATATGTTTTGGCCAGAGCCAAGAATTGTAATAAAATCAGCAGTTATGTTGATTATAACAGACATTTCTGTTGATCAAATAAAAGAAAAATGCACAAATTTGTGCAAAAAAACAAAACAAAAAGAAAGGTACCACAGACTTTACTGAACCTTTCTGATCATGCTGACATGTGTAGTCACGCCCCCACCCCCCGGGCCCTTTGTGAGTCAGGAAAAAAAACCCTAGTAGGGTATTTCCTGCCATAGTTTTAACATGGCGAACATTGTGTACCAGTTTTTTTTTTTCTTTTTCAAAGTGTGGTGTGCTGTCTTCTCACCTCTCCCTACCTTTCTGTCAACAGACAAGCTATGAAAACAGGATGTACAATCTGAAGGTTGAATGTGGGCCAGGATACCCAGAATCACCGCCTTTTGTCAGATTTGTGACAAAGATAAACTTGAATGGTGTGCACACTTCCAACGGTGTGGTATGTGCATTATCTGCTATTTTTAAGCTTGATTGCCTAAATTTAGATGCCCCAGCTGTCAGAAGACTTTGGGATCAATTAAAATGTTACACCGATGATTACATTTGAAGAACATCATTGGGCACAAATTATGCTAGATTAGATGAGATTAGGGAACCATATATCAGGAACATTTAGGATGCATTCAGTGAAAGGAGCACTTTATTATTTCTGACCAGTATATCAGTTGGCTGATAACAACAACCTTTATCATCTTACTTTTTAATACTACTCTAACTTACTGTAAGAATATTGGCTGAAATATCAATGTCAGATTTATTTTTACTCCATAAAAATCTGTATTGAGCCCCAAATGGTCCAGCTGTGTGGTGTTGAGTCCATATACTCAAGTTCCTGTTCAAAGGGTATGTTTGAGTCCTCTGACATCTAAGGCATCCATTGCATCATGGTACAAGAAAATAATATGTGATTTTCATTATGTAGACCAGGTAAATAATGTGTTTTTTTTTTTTTTTGTGGGTGGTTGCACTCACTTCAGTTGGTCAAGTGTGTCAGTGCCCACTCATCTAATACAACTCTAATTGTTTTATAGTGTACGCCTTAGGTTAATGTGTACAGCTTGGCTTAACACGTCACAGATTAAAGCAGCAGCAAATCAGTTCATTAAATATAAAATAAATATATATAAATATGAATATAAAGGAAGTCACATGTGACCCTTCTGGATCTGCACAATAAAATAAATTTAAAAAAAAAATATATATATTTTTAACATTTTGGTGCTTTAAAATGGCAACTCTAAGATGGGGCAGGATTTCTGATGCACACAAGTTACAAAAAACCCAACTCTGATCGCATCCACCTCTGCCCTGCAGGTTGACATGCATGCGGTGTCCGCGTTGGCCAAGTGGCAGAACTCCTACAGTATCCGGATGGTGCTGCTGGAGCTGCGACGGCTCATGACCTGCAAGGAAAACATGAAGCTTCCTCAGCCACCTGAAGGGCAGATCTACACCAACTGAGCCCCTGCTACTTTTGACTCCATTTTTTCTTTTTGTTCCCCACCTCTTTCTCTCTCTCTCTCTGTTTTGCTTTCATCTCTTTATACCCATCCCCCGCCATGTGACATTCCACCTCCTGCCAACATTTTGGCTGAGCATACACACACACACACATACAACAGAAAACGTATGAATAAAAGCAGATACACACACACACACACACACACACACACACACACACACACACACACACACACACACACACACAAAACTGTATACACACACTTGTTAAGTGTTTATAAGTCATTCCAGCCCTCGCCACTCTCCCTTTCCCATCACTGGAGCTGTGGGTGGAGTCGAGTTGTCAGTCCGCACCAGATATGATCATTCGAATACTGTACATCTTACTAATCTTTTTTTATTATTATTTGTTTAAAAATGCAGATTGTACAATAACATAAATAATCTTATTGAGTGTATCTCCGTGTGCTGCCTTTTTGTATACATATCTTCACATCACTCACTGAATGTGTGGGTGCTGTTAGGTGTGAGCTTATTCTCCATCAGGGTGTACATGTGAAACCTCATTTTCAAAACACATTTTTATTGTTTTCTTTTTTCATGATGAGATATTTTATTCAGCCTGTGTTGACATGGGCTTGCAAAGAATTGATGACTGCTGCTCAACAAGTGGGTGTACGTAACTTTTTGTTGTTCTGTGTAAGAATGGACCAAAGAGAGCATTGCATATCTGATATTAATATGCATAGTAAGCGTAGGTCTGCAGTTAAACCATGCTCCAAAAATAGAAGTGAAATAAGCTACCTCTTTCTGTTCTGTGTAACAAGAGCAATTATCTGACCCGTGAAAGTGTCTTTGCTCTTTTTGTAAGGGAATGTTTTACTTTTTCCACTTTCATAAATTCTAATTCATGCTTTTCACACACAGTTGTGGTGCTTGATCTACTAACTACAGGGTAGTGCATGTGGGTTTCAAGTCATGCAAGTTTATAGGAAGTATAAGGTGTTATTTAATTGGAGATAATTTATTTGAATTTCAGGAATTGGACCACATCCCAAACGCTCCCTTTCCAGTCATACGTCTTTAAACGCCCACTCACACCACACACCAATTTGTTCTCATCTCCGTGCCCCACCCTCCACTCCCCTTTTCTCTGGTCGTCAGCCTCTCTTAAAGGTATCGGGGGGGATATGCCAGGCCTCAGGCCTAGCTTGTTGCTTCATTATCAATAAATGTTTGTCATCTGCATTTAGGGTTGGGGTCCTTGCTAGTGAACTGATTCCTGCTCTTTAATGACCCTAGCAGTTGCAGCAGAAGCCGTTTACACATATAATACACATATAATTCATTTATCATATGAATATAATTTAACTCCTGTCCCTCTGTAGGCTCTATTTACACAGACGCTCAAGTCTTGGTTTGCAGTTAAATTTATTACATCTGGATAAACTCTTGAGATCTATCATCATCATGTTTAAGGGGATTTTGGCACTTTTATGATAATTCACATCATAAATCAGAAACCTGAATTAAAAAAATGAGCTCTCACCCAAAAAGGCTTAATTTAATTACTATATTAAGATTATAATAAGCAAGGTTGTCCAAATGGACTCCTTTTTATCTAATTCTGGATGGTCCTAAAGGGACTCATTAAGTAAGTCATTTAATCTTGGAAGTTTCAGTTCCACATATAGTATATTAGTATATCTCACAAAAGTTCTCTTTTTGTAATTGAATTAAAATAGGTTAACTTTTAAATATTCTGTATTCATTACACACACACTGAAATATTTCAAGCCTTTTTTGTTTTAGTTTGGATCATATCCAAAGAAGAAATCCAGTATCTCAAATTATTATAATATTTCATTTTTAATCTTAGTAAATTACTGTTCAAACAGTAAAAATACTGTTGATAGTAAATAAATACTATTTTTTGGCCTAGTTCAGTACACACAACAACAATCACGGGAAAGACTGCTGACTGGACAACTCATCAACACCCTCAGCAAGGAGGGTAAGTCATAGAAGGTGACTGTTGAAAAGGGTGGCTGTTCACAGAGTGCTGTATCGAAGCATATTAATGGAAAGTTGCCTGGAAGGGAAAAGTGTGGTACAGTAGGAAAGGTGCAAAAACAACAGTGATGACCACAGTCTTGAGAGGATTGTCAAGAAAAGTCCATTCAAGAACTTTATATAATAAAGAGTGGACCAAAGCTGGTGCATCAAGAGCCACCAGACAGATGTCTTCAGGAAAGGAGCTACAACTGTCACATTCCTAAAAGCAAGCTGCTCCTGAACCAGAGACAGCATCAGAAGCATCTCACCTGGGTTAAGGAGAAAAAAGAATTGGACTGATGCTCAATGGTCCAAAGTCCTCTTTTCAGATGAAAGTAAATGTTGCATTTCATTTGGAAATAAAGGTCCTAGGGTCCAGAGGAAGAGTGGAGAGGCACAGAATCTGAGGTGTTTGAAGTCCAGTGTGAAGTTTATGCAGTCTCTGATGATTTGGGTGCCATGCCGTCTGCTGGTGTTGATGGAGAAAACTTGGAACAGTGGTGAACCTTCCCAGGAGTGGCCGGCCTACCAAAATTATTATTGTGCATTGACGACTCATCCAGGAGGTCACAAAAGAACCCAGATCAACATCTAAAGAACTGCAGGCCTCACTTGCCTCAGTTAAGGTCAGAGTTCATGATTCAACAATAAGAAAGAGACTTGGCAAAAATGGCATCCATGGGAGAGTTTCAAGGGGAAAACCACTGATGATTCCCAAGACCTTTGGGAAAATATTCTGTGGACTGATGAGACAAAAGTTGAACTTTTTGGAAGGTTTGCGTCCTGTTACATCTGGCGTAAAACTATCTCAGCATTTCATAAAAAGAGCAT